>CAUYPO010127583.1:0-13614 GCA_963574435.1 Cheirogaleus major
GTTGGAAAAGATGTGGAGAAAAGGAAACCCCTGCACACTGTTGTGGGAATGTAAATTAGTACAGCCATTATGGAAACAGAGGTTCCGCAGAAAATTAAAATTGGAACTACCGTATCATCCATCAACCCCATTACTGGATACACGCCCAAAGGAAATGAAACCAGCATGTGAAAGAGATGCCTGCACTCTCACGCTCACTGTAGCATTACTCACAATAGCCAAGATACAGAATCAATGTGTCCATAGCCAGATGAATAAAGAAAATATGGTGTGTGTGTGTATATATATACACACACAATGAAATACTATTCAGTCTTAAAAAAGAAGGAAATTCTGTCATTTACGAAAACATGAATGAATTTGAAGGATACTATGTTAGGTGAAATAAAGCCAGGCACAGAAAGACAAATATCACATGATCTCACTTAAATGTAGAATCTAAAGAAGTTGAACTCATAGAAGTACAGAGTAGAATGGTGGATACCAGGAGATTTTGGGGGTGGGAGATTGGGAAGATGTTAGTAAAAGGACACAAAATTTCAGTTAGGAGGAATAAGTTCAAGAGTTCTACTGTACAATATGGTTACTATAGTTAATAATGTATACTTGAAAATCTTTTTTTCTATATGCATGTCTACACTTGAAAATCAGGAGATTTTAAGTGTTCTCACCACAAAAAATGAAATGTGAGGTAATACATATGTTAATTAGTTTGATTGAGCCATTTCACAATGCATACATATTTAAAAACACCATGCTGCACACAATAAATATATATAACTTTTACTTTTCAAAGTAAACAAATAAAATATATTTTTCAGGGAACAAAAATCAATTAAATACTCTTGGCCAAAAAGAGAATAATTTTAATGGCATAAAAACCTTTGCCTCTCTAAGTGTGGCCAAAGCCACATTCACATCACCTGGTTAGAAATGTAGACTATCAGGCCCCACCCCAGACTTCCTGAATCCAAATTTGCTTTTTATCAAGATTCCCCCACGATTCGCAAACACAATGAAGTCTGGCCTACATGATACATCTCACCATCCCACTCCACAGGCATATGCCCCAGAGTAAGCATGAGACAGGTGACACTGATCTGCAATTCCCTCAGGGAGTCTCAGTTGTCACTGCTTTACACCTCACTTAGTGGCATTCTGGTGTTTAAATGGTAATTTGGCCTATACACCTAAAATATGACTTCACTGTTCTGTCCCCGGGTTGACCCTCAGCTACCAACCTAACAATTGGCTTGATTTAACCAAGAGTTCACATCTTTGCATTAAAATCTGTGAGAACATTAACAGCACAGGCAAGCTCAATAAAGGCTGAGTGCAGAGCTGTCAGCCTCTAGCATGCTGCCACAGGTCAGCCGTAACTCAGACTGCAGGAGAAGAGAGCTCTTGAGTAGACGGTCACAGAAAGATACACACCAAGTGGTGACATGGAACACCACCCTTTAAGGTCAAGGTTACTTCCCTTCAAGTAAACTTGCTAACCAATTCATTGATTCTGTAAAGCAAATTTCTGTTACCCAGGACCTTCCTATTCTTCAATCACGCATTTAGGAAAATCTTGAACATTTGTTAATGACAGCTTACCTGTGCACACCGTCCTAGTTCTTTCCTGTCCAGATACTGAAATATGTTGATTGCCAATTCATAAGGCAGCTGGATATCAAAGAAGGGCACATCATCCATTTCATTCTGAGGAGAAAAAAAGGAAGGAAATAAGTTTACAATTCTGAGATATGAAAATAATTCATATTTACAGGCCCTGTAAAATGACCAGAGATATTCTTAGGTGGTGACAAGGGAGATGAAGCTCTTTCCCAGGAGAGAAGCATTCTCACTTTTTCATGAAGTAATCATGGAACTAATTCAGAACTTGCCAGCCACTCTCAATCCTGACCCCCAAACCACCCCTCCTCACATTCACTTATGAAATCCACATGACTGTTTCCCATAATGCTTCAAAAGGAGAAGCAGGGGTGCTATCTTATATCCTGGGGTACTATCTTATATCCTGGGGTACACCACAGGAATCAGTGCAAAAGTTTGTGGGAAGCCTCCTGCCTCCTATGGAAAGGTGAACAGCAGGTAGGTGGCCAAGAAAGTGAACCTTGAAATCAAGGAGGCCACCTCTCCCCCCAGGAAAACCACTATACCCCCAACTTGGAAGGGAGTGAGCACCCACAGCTGGAGAAATGCTGCCCGAGGTCACTAAAAGGTTTTCATTGGGGAAAGAATAGGGCTGTGAACATGAGCAAAAAGTATAAAAATGGAACACTGCTCTTGATTGAGATGGTGAACACCATCTCTCCTTGGCCCTGGAGAAGCACAAGGTTTCCTAATGCTCTCAGGGGCTTATGCTGGTTAACCTGAGTGAGCCAGTGCAAACAAAGCAGTTCTTCTTTGGTGTCATTTATTAATGCAGAGAAATTAGAGCGCGCCTGCCTTTGGATAAGCAATTAGAGATGAGGTAACAGGCTTTATTTGAGAGATAAGGCTGTCATGACGATCCTGGTAGCACAAAGAAATATGAGTGTGAAACAGAAAAAAGCCAAGTGTGCACATGTACCTCTCTGCCTGCTCCCAAATCCACCTGCCAAGGCTCACTTTGGTATAGGCTTCTGCAAAGCTAGGAAAAGCTGCTTTGTTTGTCCCAACAGAACTCACTTAATAAAATTCATTTTTAATAAGCTTTGACTGGCATCAGTGACTTATTGGTTTTGAGAAAATTGTTATTCACCACTCAAATACAATAGTCTTATGTATCGCAAGGCTGTAGTCTCAAAATAGAAAACAGTCTCAGCATTTTTAAGGGAATATGAGCACTGATTTAGACCCTACCAAGACTCAGGGTAAAGATTTTTCTGGAATCATGTTGCTATTCATCTAGGAGTCTCAGGACTAAAAGCGAATCCAGAGCATAAGAAGGAAATGTGGTATTCAACTACAAAAACAGTGCAAAGTTAAACAGGAAGGCCAAAAAGGATCTCTAGAGGAAAAAAGAAAAAGAGCTGACAGCTCTCTGTGGGCAAAGAAGGAACAGAATGTTAAATCAGGAGAGAAATGTTGGCCATAAAGAAAAAAACAAGAAAAAAATCTGCAAGTTCAATTAGAAGACACAGGGTCCTTGCCTAAAAAAATAATGGAAAGTCATTGGTCTAATGTCAGGCTAGGTCCCCTCACACAACTAATTGGCTTCACTCATCAAGAAAAAGAGGCATCACTTTCTCTCTCAGCCCAGATACAACTTGAGACTCCTCAACACAACACTGGAGGGAGTCACTGCCCGTTAAGGAAAGCTGCACACAAGACGAGATGTTCATCTGCAAAACTGAACTTCCTACTGCTTTCTCTGTGGGATTATTTTGATCTCGTGAAATGGAGAGACCGGCCTACTTTACCTACTTGATAAAGAAACAAGAGAATAATGTTCCTTATCCTCGTACAACCAGAACAAAGGCAAAGAAAAGCCCACACTCACTGAAACTGAACTTTCATTTAGCTTTTCACTGTTAGAGACCTGCCAGGTATTGCTTTCTTCAATTGGTCCCATTCAGGACTCAATGTGAACTGATTTCTGAACTTGACACACTCTGATGAGGCACGAGACAGCATCTGCTTTGTTTTTAGTTATTCTGGTACAGCAAAGTCACACTTCTAGTAGCAGGAGCCTTCCATCTTTTGCCTGTTCAGCTGGCCTATTCTCCATCCTCACCCTGGAAGATAATAATGGCTCTGTCTTAGCATAACCCCAGCCCTGCCACCATTATCTTGATCGCAACCACCACGATCTCTGAAATACAGCACAGCATGGTTCAAACTGATTCAGAACAAAGATTCCAACTGATAAACCTGTTCTGCCACCTTACCAGCCAAGCGACTGGGCTAAACACGTCTGAGCTTCCCCATCGAAACAGACAAAAGCACTCTATGAAATAAGTATGCTAGTAAGAATAAAATGAGACTCCACACTGGATCACTGTTAATTAATGCATGTACTGTGATCGTTCTTGACTATTAGAAAGTTCTGGAAGGCAACCACTGTTTCAAAGCACTAAATTGTAATTATGTAAATACCAACATTACATAGCCAAACTTTATTTTCCCCCAATCACTGTGCTCTTACAATTATGATCTAAACTCCAAAACAGATCAAGTCCCAGACTTCCATGTAAATGACCTTCCCTGTTGCTAACCACTGGCTGGGAAACGGCAGGGGGAAAAAAAGAAACCCATATACTAAAGGAAGATCCACATCTTAAGAAAAGATGTAGACTCATGAGGTCAGGAGACCAAATGCTGACGTTTCATGCTGCACACTTGGAATAATTTTGGCAAGACATTCTATCAATGGCTCTCATAGTGGATGCTGTAGCGGGTCACTCAGATTCCCCCTTCAGGTCCCAGACACTGATGCCCCTGGATGAAAATGCTGCATACTGTTGACTCATAGCTGAGTCCCTTCCTAGGCACTGCCTTTGGCCAAACAAGCTGCTTTGTCCAAGTTATATCCCCTCCCCGAGGGCAGCCTGCACTCAATGACTAGTCAATGCCTGGGCACAAAGGCCTGGCCCCCTGCCTCAATTCGGGACCTTTCTGAAAGGCTGACCCCATAAAGCATCTACAAGCAAATCTCCGCCTCACAGTCTGTTTTGTGCAAAGTCCAACCTTTTTTACCAAAACCACAGATGTGACCCATGATAGTCATGTGTTCAATACACTCCCAAGAGTTCCTATGCACAACGCCAGAGACATCAGTCTAGATACCTACTTCCTTCTCCTCTACTGGAGGAGGCATACTGGAATGCAGGTAATTGAGAGTGACGTTATTACACAGACAGCCAACAAAATAGAGTAAATTCAAGGATAAGTAAATGATCCATAAACTTCAGTTTGTTATTAGTAACATATCACTTGGGAAACACCTTACAAAAGGCAGAGTTATGAACATGTTTGACCCTGAGGCTGAAAACACAACTTTTTTATACAGGTAGGCATGATTTCACAAGAATACAAAGCCACATCCTGGGCAAAGGCTGTAGCTTGGTAACCACATAAATCCTAACACTGTAGCAGCAGCAGAATGTCTTAAGCACTCTGATCTGGTACTTCCTTCAGTCCACGAATGTAGGGAAAAAAATACTACTTGCTACTAGTGTGCAGAGAAATACCTTGTTTCTAAAAGATGTTCCCAACACACACAAAAAATGTTTGAGGTGATGGATACGTACATTGTATACATTTATTAAAATGCCACACTGTATCCCATAAATAAGTACAATTATAATATCATAATTAAAAATAAAAATAAATAAAAGACGCTATCAGACTTCAGCCACCTAGACTGTTGTAAAGCACACAGCCATCCAAAGTTATGGGCCACATTAATCCAACTCTATATTGACTTAAAAACATGAAAATGGACAACTTGGCATTTCCGAAACAAAGATATTTCAAGAAGGAAGAAATTAAAGGCATAGGAAATATTAATATAGGGAAACTCAGTCACACTATAAAAGTGTCAATGTGACTACAATGTTTAGAGAGAGTAATTTTGTAGTAATTTAACAGCTCCAAGCAATGTGAGACCAGCCAAATTTATTCTACAGAAGACCAATTAATTCAAAGTATTAGCATTCCTTCAAATTTAAAGAAAAGTATCTTTTTTATAACATACAACCTGGCTTTTAATTCCTTGACAATGACTCAGATAATGATTCTCTATCAGTATTGGTGACTCTTGTCCTGTATCAAAATCACCTGTGGAGTTTTACAAAAAAGTGCTCAGGTTCCCACCAAATTTCCAGATCTACTGCTTAAACATCTTTTTCTCAGGGATCCTCAAGTACATTAAAAGTTGAGAACCACAACCCTAAATCACAGGCAGATATAAAAAAATCAATCCATCCCCTCTTTCCTAATCAAGCAAAAAAACCCACAAAGGGGTCATATTACTTTGTTAATTTGAAGTCAGTGAATACTAGATTTTCCCAAAGTCTACTGGACTTACTCCAAAAATGCTGAGAGAAATTGCAAATAGATCCATCCCCAGGGAGGCTGATTTGTACTCCTATGTGCTAATGTAAGACTAATTCTGTAAATGGATTGGTTTTTTGCCTTACTGTTAGAAATTTAATCTGTCTTCTCTTGTTTAACAGAAGAAGGGATAATTACTAAGAGCCAAATCAGTAAAAAGTAAAGAAACTGACTTAAGGTTTTTGTTCCCAATGTACATCTCCAGGGCAAAGAGAACATGAAAGATCTCTCTAGGTGGTGTTTTAAGAAACTGAGAAAAGCACCTCGAGTTCAAATAAGAGATCTGTAATACCGTTTCTATTAAATCTGTGACTGAAAGGAGACTGTTTTCTAAACTTTATCTCAGCTTTCCACATACTGCAAAAGCTGAGCAGAGCAGACCCACACAATCTCAACCAGAGGGAATGGATGAGTTCCAGTTTCACCTGTGTGTTCTTCGAGACCAAAAAAATTGGTTAGGGGGGGGAGTCTGAAATGCTGTCAAGATAATCAGGCATCTGTTTACAATCCCCAATTTGTCTCAAAATACATAGTCTTATACAAAGAAAAAAATGTCAGAAATACCAACACGTTGACAGTGGCAGCCTTTGAGCAATGACATTATGAGAGATTTTTGTTTTCTTCTTTCTGTTCTGCTGAATTTCCTGAGTATTTCTACAGTGCGCATTCAATATTTTTACAGACATGGCCAAGCAATACATTTTTTTAAATAATTTATGTTCAAAACACTATCTGAATTCAGGGTCACGCCAGGGACTGGAGGGAGGGAGGTGCCCGTTAGCAAATGTACAAGAAATGGTGTCTACACTCAAAGAGCTAAAATCTTTCATAGAGATAAGTCATCATCAAGTAAAATGGAATAAATACAGGAGACTACAAAAGGCAATATAGATAGTCCCCTAAGTTCCAAAGTTCATTAGTAAGCTGGCTATTTAGAACTTGGAAATCATTTCTCCAAAGAAACAGTGCTATCAAGAGTGGTTAAGCTCCCAAGCAGTCCACAAAAAGCCAATTTATCTCTTAACATTTAATCTAATCCTCATGCCTAGCTGTGAGGAAGAACAAAAGGTATTCAATAAAAATCTGTTGATTGCATGTGTGGATGATATAACTGAACCATTACACTACAGAATCCAACCGGCCCAGTGCCTTACACACAGTAGAAGCACAGTAAATGTCCATGGGATATATCTTTTTTTTTTTTTTTTTTAACAGGAATAGGCTTTCCAACTTCAAGACACATTCTCATTCCCCTGGGGACTCTGGCAAGGGAGGGAGAGAATGCCAAACTAAAGGACTGGGGGAGCCAGTGCTGAGGGAGGCTGGGTGTGGCAGTGAAGGAAGTTGGTGTGAAACAAAACAGGCTGGACCTCTGCTTTGAAAGTCCCCTTTTAGTCTAAACTGGGATCAGCGCTTTAGGACACTGCCAGGAGAGAAAACGGGGAGAGAAGGTTCAGATCCCAGAGGGGGTGTGGATTTATTTGTGCAAATTCAGGTGGTAATGCCTGGGTGCAGTGAGCTCATGCCTGTAATACCAGCATTTTGGGAAGCTGAGGCAGGAGAATCACTTGAAGCCAGGAGTTCAAGACCACCGTGGGCAACAAAATGAGACCCCCGTCTCTATATAATAAAAAAAAAAAAAAAAAAAAACTTTTGTAAAAACTAGCTCTAGCTATTCAGGAGGCTGAGATGGGAGGATTGCTTGAGCCCAGGAATTTGAGGTTACAGTAAGCTATGATCACCCACTACACTCCAGCCTGGGCAACAGAGGACGACGCCATCCCTTAAAAAAAAAAAAAAAAACTACATACACCTGTAATCCTAGCATCCTGGGAGGAACACTTGAGCTCTGAAGTTCAAGACAAGCCTGAGTAAGAGTGAGACCCCTGTCTCTATACTAAAAATGGAAAATTAGCCAAGCATAGTGGCACGTACCTGCAGTCCCAGCTACTCGGGAGGCTGAGGCAGGAGCATCACTTGAGCTTGGGAGTTTGAGGTTGCAGTGAGCTAAGTGGATGCCAGGGCACTCTAGCCCCAGCAACAGAGCAAGACCTTGTCTCAAAAAAAAAAAGTTAAGTCATTAAATTGATCTTGTTGGCTACATAGATGCAGGCTCTGACAGGTTAAGCACTGACATAGTTGAGTGATAAATAGTGTCCAGTAATAGCAAAACTTTTTGCAAGCCTGAAACCCCAAATCTTAACCTTGAAGGATGCTTGAAATGTGCACAAGGGTTCTAACAACCAGAGCCTCTTTATATAAAGTTGCTGTTAGAAGCAGCAACTCTGCTGTTATTTCAACTCAACAAGTGTAGACAGGGCCCCTACTGCACTAGTAAGACAGGTGGGCGTAGAAGAGTAAGACAACAGATGCTGTCCCTTCCAGGAATCCCCAATCCAAGAGGTGGGGAGGCTAGGGGCATATTAGGGATAAGTTTTAGCAAATAGGAAGTGAAATAACACAGTAAACTCCTCTGCAGTACTAATAATAGTACCAGCTTAAATTTATTAATCGCTTACGGCATGCCAGGCTGGTGCTAAGTTCCATGCCTTATTTTACTGCTTCTTCACAAGATGGGCATTAGCATCACCCTCATTTGACAGGTAAGACAGGGTAAGTTAACTGGCCCAAGGTCAAACGGCTAGCCAACAGCAGAGCTTGAATCTGAACTCGGGTCCACTGACTCCAGACCTGTAACTGGGGCTGTCCTGCCTTCATTGACATCATTCTTTTAGTTAAAAGAGAAAAGATCCTAGGCTCTCTGAGGACAGGGACTCTGTCCATTCTGTTTAAAGCTGATTCCCCAGCATCTAATACAGTAGATAAACAAGAAACGCAGTACCCTACTCATAGTTTTACTTTCCACAGTTTCAGCCACTCATGTACAATATTTTAAGACCACAAACATGTAACTTTTATTACAGTATATTAGTGTATTAATAATTGTTCTATTACTGTTGTTAATCTCTTACTGGGCCTAGTTTATAAATTAAACTTTATCATAGGTATGTATGTATAGGAAAAAACATATATATAGTATTAGGTTTCAAGCACCCATTGGGGCGCTTGGAATGTATCTCCCGCAGATAATGGGGGGACTAACGTAGTCCCATAGTCAGTGTTGCTTCCAACGCCCACCTAAAGTGGACATCTGTTATTGCTGTTGTTTCCTGCCTAACATCCATTCTCTCTTCTTTATGAAACCAGCACACTCCCACTCTTAACCAACATGATTTAGGTGGGGCTGACCCCACCCTTCTCTTCAGGAGTGGGCAATGGATACAGGTCTGGCCAATTTGAATCAGTAATTGGCTCAAAGATGGACACATGACCCAGTTTGGACCAACAGGAATTTAGGTTCATGACTTATTGCTCTCTTTCCCCCGAGTTGCTAAGCTGGTAGAATGTAAGACTGGAATTGCTGGTAACCACTTTGTCCTCAAGAGGAGAGCCTGCCTGTGATTAAAGCCAACAAAAGGAAAGCAGGACTAAGAGGAGGACAGATTTCTAGTTATATTATGTAAACACCCACAACAAGCACTACCACCTGGAATTTTCAGTTCCAGATTGAGTTTTTTAAGCCAGTTTGAGTGGGGTGCCTCTTGCTTGCTGTCCAGAGTCCTGATACACCACCTAAGAAAAAAAATGGAACTAAGCAACTGTGTATCACAACCACCATGCTGAAGGTGGAAGCATACTTGCGACTATACTCAGGTGGCTCCACTATCTCCAAGAAGCCTCCGCTTATAGAGAAGGGAACAGAAGGCAAAAGAAAGACAAAGTGCCTATGCCTCTGAAATTCTGACCGGGGCTGTGTCATTTCTTTCACTAGTTTAAGTATATACTAAGAAGACTACCATCAAGTGCCAATTTATGTATTCCCAAACTATTACCTAAAAAGAAACGGCTGCAAAGCACTATTATTAAAATCTGCATGAAAGACGCAGCTCAGGAAGGGGTCGTTTCTAAGTTTTCATTCCAGTTGTGCTTGTTCATCAAAGGTGCTGGCCTATACACAGCCAGAGGACCATCCAAGATAGCACTGTTCACCTTCCCATCAAAAGGGAACTCTTGATTGCTAACTTATTAGTTCTTCTCACTCCAGTGATGTTACTGAAGACTCTGGAGGATATGACACCAAAAATACAATAGGATGCACTAATATTAATGCAAGGGTGTGCCAAAGACTGGAGAAGAATGTTAGAAGGTAACACCAGATTTTTATTTCCCTTTAACATCGACTGGATCAGCCTCTGTTACTAGAGTTTCTGGGACGTTCCATATGGAACAAAATCTTCCTTTCAGGAGTCACCCATGGATCAAACAAGGATTTTGGGGAAGACACAAGGCAAAGATCACAACCTGGTGACCCCAGGCCAATCCAGCCCACAGAAAGGTTTTAACCTGCAGTGTTAACACTTAAAATGTGATTAATTTTTTTTGTATTAGTTACCAACAACTAAAAATGAGAAGAGTTTGTGGGGTAGATTGTAGTCACAGCCCTTAAGTTGGTCATGCCTCCCTCAATCCGGGAACTTGGGTAAGTCCACACTGACTCTGGGGTTGGCCACATGACTCGCTTTAGACAATGTGACAATAACACTGTCTTCCATTCCCCTCTGAGACTTCAAAAGCACCTGGGCATTGGGGCTTGCCCTCTTGCTGTTCTCAAAACACTTAGAAGGCCCACATGGGGCTAAATTGCTGGATGACAAGACTCATAACCCAGACCTACACATCTACCCATACAGAGAGAGAGAGACAGAGAGAGAGAGAGAGACAGAGACACACACACACACACACACACACACACACACACACACACACACAGCCAACTAGCCAATTCCTAGAAGCAGAGCTGCCTAGGTGACCAGCAGTTAACCTCAGATGTGTGACCTTACCCATACCCAGCTCAAACTGCCACCATGCAAAATGGTGAGGTAATAGTGGTTATTTTAATCCAAAGTTTTGGGGTGGTTTTTTATGCAGCAAAAACTGAAGAGTTGACATAAAAATACATATTCTCAATTTTTAAAAAATCTAAAGGTCTTACAACACAGGACCACACTCCTACATGGCAACAACCAGCTAACATGGGCAGTGGCTACCACCTTTAGCCCAGCCATTGCATGTATTTCTGTTTGTCATTTCCTATCAGCTCACCCATGCTGGATCAAGTTCAGCTGCTACATGTAATTTCAGTTGGGTGTTGTTTTATTTATGGCAACAAAGAAAGTGAAATACTATATTCCACATACTAGAGTTACTATCAAAAGTGAAAAAAAACAGTACAACCACTTTGGAAAACTGTCAACATCTACCAAGGCTGATATATGCATAACTTATGAAGCCAGCAATTCCACTCCCAGGTGAATACTCAGGAAAAATGTGTACACATGTTCCAAAAGATGTACAAAACATTCACAGTGACACTACTGACAGCCCCAAACTGGCTACTAACAAATTAGCAATAATGCCCATCAAGAGAATAAAATGTGGTACATTCACAGGGCTCAATGCCACAGACAATGCTACACACAGGAATCCAGACACAAAATATGCGCTGTGTGATTCCACTTACATATAGTTCAAAAGCAGATGAACTAAAACGTGGTTAGAAGTCAGGTGAGTGGTTACCACTGGGTAGAAGAGAACATGGGCTGGGGCTGGGGTTCTGACATGCTGTTCTGTGACCTGGGTGCTGCTTACACGTACGTGTATGCCTGAAAACTGGTTGAGCTGTACATTTATGATTTGTACACTTCAACAGCTAGATTAGAAAAAAATTTTAAAAAGAGGGAAAACCAAACCAAGAGGGCCATATTTCAAGATATTTCCTACACTGACATGTTTAATGTGACCAAAAGAATGGTTGCCACTAAGAAACAAACCATAAACCTATGGGTGGAATCTGAAAAAGATTAACACCTGATGAGCTAGGGAAAAAGGACCCAATATACAACACCTGGCCTACTTCACTCATCCGAATTACCTGCCCGACCCCTGTGGGCTTTGGGGCTTGCAACCATTGACATAGGAATCCAAGCCTTTTCTATAAATTTTACCAGCATTTCTCAGACTGAAGATACTGGGTAGGTTTAGTGTCCCTTAAAAAATCAGTTACTTTCCTAATGTTCATCTACCAGATGGGGTTGAAAATGGCCACTGGAGAGGGCTGTTTAGGAGAACCGAAGAAGATAACGCCCTTGAACCATTAAAATAGTACCAGAGAGAAGGTAAGCACATAATAAATTACTACTTTATAGCAGTATTACTAATGACTGCAAAGTATTTTTAAGAATTAGAAGTGCCCCAGAGTTTGGATGTTGCTCACAGCACAGCCTAGTAATAACACCTAATGTGGTGATTCTGAAGAGGGCAGAGACAATGCATTGCAGGGAGACAGGGGTAGGCTTTATCCAGCTAAATATTCTGAAACTTAGATTTTGACCTGCCCTCAGATCCTTCAGCAGGCAGGTCCCCTCCATTTTCAGAATACAGTTGACCCTTGAACACGGGCTTGAACTGCCTGGGTCCACTTATATGCAGGTTTTTTCCAATAAAAGTTACACTGTGTTTGCCTCCCCTTCCTCCTCAGCCTACTCAATGTGAAGGTGATGAGGATGACGACCTTTATGATGAGCCACTTCCATTTAATGAACAGTCAATATATTTTCTCATGATTATCTTAACATTTTTTCTCTAGCTTATTATAAGAATACAGTATATAATACATATAACATACAAAATATGTGTTAACCAACTGCTGATGTTATCACTAAGGTTTCTGGTCAACAGTAGGCTATTAGTTGTTAAGTTCCGGGGAGTCAAAAGTTATAGGCAGATCTTTGACTGGGGGGGCAGGTCAGGACCCCCAACCCTCACAATGTTCAAAGGACAACTGTACTTGATTTCCTTCTCCACTTTTTTTGGTATCCATGCCTCCCTCAGAAGTATTACAGCTGAAAAGCATTGAGAATGACGACCTTAAACCACAGGAGGCTAGATAGTAGTGTACACTGTCTGAAACTTGCTTGATCATTCTAATCAGATTTCTGGACCCTACCCTGGCAACTGAGTCAGCAGCAGATCTGGGGAGAGCCCACCTGTATTTTAACAAGGCCTCAAGTGCTCCTTATTTTTTTTTTTTCAGGTTATAAAAGAATATTCAATGGTGCAGAAATATATTTAGGAAATACTTTCAGTGAACATAGTGTACCCAGTATGAGCCAAAATTTCCATATAAAAATAACTAGAAGGATGTACCCAAAATGTGAATAGTAATCATCAGGCGTGAGAACCTGTGTACATTTTATTTTCTTCTTTGTCCTTTCTTTGTAACTGGTAGAGGGCAATTTTGTTCGACCTCCCTCAGCTGCATGCGTAATACTTCCAAGACCTCTTTCATCTGTTTTAAAGACTTTTCCATTTCAGCTCTGCTTTCAATATTTAAAAGCTCTTTATCTTCTGACACAATTTGCTTTTCAGAGGACCCTAAAATATAACTTTCAATGGCTTCAACACTGAGGCAAAACAAGTCCCTCTTATAATCAAGATGCTTGGGGC
>CAUYPO010127585.1:0-39740 GCA_963574435.1 Cheirogaleus major
CTCTATCACTCACGGAGTCAGTCTTTCTCTCACTCTCTCTCACTCACTCACTCTCACAGACACTCAATCTCTGTATCTCTCTCTCTCTCTCACACACACTCTCACACACTCTCTCTCACTCACACACACTCACACACACACACACACACACACTCACGCACACTCTCACTCACACACACTCACACTCACACACACACGCACACACTCACTCTCACGCACACTCACGCACACACACTCTCTCACACACACACTCACACACACACACTCACACACACACTCACTCTCACTCACACACACTCACACGCACACACTCACACACACACTCACGCACACACTCACACTCTCACACACACACACACACTCACTCTCACGCACACACACACTCTCTCACACATACACTCACACACACACACTCACACACACTCTCACACACACTCACACACACACACTCACACACTCTCTCGCACACACACACTCTCACACATACACTCACACACACTCACACACACATACGCACACACACTCACACACACTCTCACACACATACTCACACACACACTCTCACACACTCACTCTCACGCACACACACTCACACACGCTCACACACACACTCACGCACACACTCTCACACACACACACACACATACACACACACTCACACACACTCACTCTCACTCACACACACTCACACGCACACTCTCACACACACACTCACACACTCACTCTCACGCACACACACACTCACTCACACAAACACTCACACACACACACTCACACACTCACACACATACTCACACACACTCACACACACACACTCTCACACACACACATGCTCACACACACTCACACACACACTGACACACACACACTCTCACACACACTCACACACACACTCACACACACGCTCACACACACACTCACACACACACGCTCACACACGCTCACACACACTCACACACACGCTCACACACACACTGACACACACACACGCACACACTCACACACACGCTCACACACACACTCACACACACTGACACACACACACGCTCACACACACACTGACACACACACACGCTCACACGCTCACACACACTCGCACACTCACACACACGCAGTGTTCTCCCACATTTATATTCCAGAAATAAATAAAAAATGAAAATCCCTCTTTCTTCAAATTCAAATCCCCTTGTAAATTCCATTCCCTGCTCCTCGCCCTTTTTCAGTGTAAAGCCCCTGAAGCAGAACACAGGGGACACCTGCCCCTTGTCACCCCCGTGTTCTTTTCAACCGCGGCCTTCTGGCATCGTTCCCACAGCGCCGGTGGCACTGTGCTCTCGTCAGGGTCACGAATGGCCCCACGTGTCCCAACACAGCGGTCAGTTTCCTCTTCTCCTCTAACGTACGCGCGTCTCGCGACTGCGTGACTCGTGACTCACCCCTCCCTCAGTTTCCAGGGCACCGGCCAGTCCTTCCTGGTTCTCTCTGGAGCTCCGTGGCCTGTCTGTCCAGGCTGCATCACTGACTGATTCATCATCTTTCTCCTCTTAGGTGTTCACGCGTCCCAGATCTCTGCCTTTGGCTCTTCTCCCCCAACACTCAGTTCTCCCTCTGAACACACCACCCCACTGAGCACCTCCTGCATGTTGGTTCCCCACATCTGAAAGCAAAGACAAGACTCCACTGGACATCTCTCCTTAAACAAATCTGAAAGAAAGTGCATTGGGTTCCCAGTGGGGCCCATTATCAAAATGCTTTGTCTTTCAATATTCTGATATTCTGTATCTCACTGAAAGATGCTTCCATCCATCCATCCACCCGCCCACAGCAGATATTTTTGGCAGAAGTCCCAGATTTTCTTTTCCCACTTAGCCCTCACATCGACTTACCAAGTCCTCCAGATTCTACCTCCTTAAGATCCACTCATACCCACACTATTCCCTCTATCCACAAAGCCGCTACCTTAATCCGGGCCCTCATCGCTTCTTGCCTGGATGACCGACCGCAACTGCCTCCTACCTGGTCCCCCGGCCTTCAGCCTGGCATGACTCCAATCCCCACTCCACACGTCTGCCAAGGTGTCATTTCTAAAATACAAATCTGAGCGTGTCATGCCCCAGCTGAAATCCTACAGTGGCTTCCCACAGCTTCCAGGGTTAGGTGGAAACTCTTGAGGTGCGTGACAGTGCGGTACCTGTGCACACGCACCTCTGGGTCTCAGGCGCCCACAGGCCCTCGCGCTCAGCATCACCCTACTCGAAGTTCACCCAACGCTCCGCGCTAGTCCATGCAATCTCCTCCTCGAGCCTCCACAGGTGCGGGTGGAGTGCCCCTCCGCCCTCCCCACTTGGCTGACTACTTCTCACCTTGGAGGGATGACCTCAGCACTCTGTCACTCTGAGGTTGTCCCCGATTCGCTACGGAACAGTTACATGTCCTCGTAATTATTTTACACATCTCGTTCACAACCACGGATGCTCACTAATCTCAATTATACACCACGCGTTGTTCATGTGCCTTTCAAACGTTATCACATTTAATTCTCAGTGATACTTCATACATACTTATCTCGGTGATAAATCACAGTGACACTTCAAGACAGCAATATTATTGGCCCCTTTTGATGGTGGAAAAAAATGAGGTTTTGAGAAGTTCTGAAACTTGCCGAAGTTCATCCAGCTTCAAAGTGGCCCAGGCTTTCCTTCTCCAAAACCCGCACTCCAAACGGTGCTACAACTGCTTAACCACTGAGTCTGCTAAAGGTGGGTCAGGCACAGGAGGTTACTGATGAGCAAGTGCCTGAGTACGTTTCACGTTGGAAATACTGGCTTTGAGGTACCTCCGAGGCCTCCAGAGCGGCGTGGGGCTCCGAGGCTCCCGCAGACAGTCCAAGGTGAAGGGGAAGATCGGCAGCTCGTCGGCGGGCGCTGGGGCCATGGCACGGTGGCGGCTCCACCGGGCACAGCGCTGAAGGACAAGCGAGAGAAGTCAAGGCGTGACCTTGGAGGAAGCAACACTGAGGTGTGCAACAGAGAGAGAAACCCGGAGAGGGACCAATATGGAGACGGGAGGCTCGAGGGAGACGACCCCAGTGATGTCTCTGTTGTTACCAGTACAGAACTACGAGCAGGAGAGATGGAAAGGAAACAGGTTTGTTCCCACTCTGTTCCTGGCCCTCACCTGCCTGGCCCAGGTCCCTGAGCCCGAATGCCCTGGACAGGTGGCCGACGGCTCTGCCTTCCCTAACGAGCAGGAGCGCCCCCCGCGGCTAACACCCTCTTCGGCAGAGGGAAGGTAGAATTGTGACTTTAACTTCTTACTTGCCATAGCGCCTACTGAGGCGGACAGATGATGCACAACATCACTTGCATTCGAACATTAAGAAAGTAAAATGCAAAGGATTTGGGTCAAATACGCAGGATTCCAGTTTCCTGCCCAATTTTTTTTTAAAAAAATTCTTTCTTGGAAGTTGAAGGGCACATTTGACTCAACATCATAAAGAGGCCTAAATCTGCTTTTATATTTTTGCTTCAGGTAGGATCACCACGGAGGACTTTGGCCACATTCTGAGAGTGTATATCGGCTTCTTCAGCTCTCCCTTCTTTGCCTCCTCGTAGCTCTTGCAAATGCGGGAGCGGTTTACGCCCAGATGCTCGGGCCTCGTGTGCGCTCTGGCAGGAAGCTGCGCTCTTGCGGACGATTCTCCCCTTCTCTCACATCCCTTCTTTGATATACCAGACGCCACTCCTTCTCGAGTGCCTGCAGCCGCCACAGTCGGGAGCGGTGGTCCTGGGGCGTGAGTCACCCTCCCTGGGAACATCTTGCGGGATTTGGAAGCGCAACTTGCCCCAGATCAGAGGGACTTTCTTCTCATACGTTGCAGTTTCCTCACACGCTGTTCTCATTTTAATTAGATAATGGAAGGCCAACAGCAAAGGAATCTTTCCAGTGTTTAAAAAAAAAAAACAAAAAAACGGGAAAGCACAGGAGGTCTAGAAAGTAAGAACACCACACGGCAACCGGCCAGCGAGCCATCAGTGGCCCCTGCGTGTCGTGAAAGTGTGGATGGGTCCTACTCCGTAATGCACTCAGCCGGCCCGCGGGGATGCAGGATTTCTTGCTGACTTTGGTGCCGTGTGTCCCTGCACTGCTTTGCTATATCCTGCTTGGGGTCCCTGTCCCTCCGCCAGGCTCGGCAATGCCACAGAGCCACCAACACCCAAGGCCTTCAAGGAGGTGTGCCTTGGGGGGAAGGCAGGCTTGTTCCAACACTGAATTCACATCAATTTGCCTTTTTTGTTTTGCTGAGAGGGAGAGAGAGGAGGAGAGAGAGAATGCCAGTGGTGTGGACTGTTTTCTTTCTCAGCTCTGACTGTTGCATACTGGTTTGATGCGATTTTTTTTTTCCTTTCAAATCCAAGACTTTTCAAATGTGGCAGCCCGGCAGTCCCAGAGACATGGATTCCACAGTCACGTGCGGCGCAGGACTGGACTCCCCGCCTCTGCGGGCATCGCGGGAATGCGAGGATGTGCACCAGCCGTTTAGCAAGAGGCGCCAGGAGTAGGGCGTCCACAGGCAGCGCCTCCAGGTAGCCGAGTCGCGCCAGGGAAACCTCTACCAGCGGGCAAAGACACTGGCCAGGTAGGGGAGCCGGCTTCTCCAGAAGCTAAGTTTCCTTTCCTTTCAAGGACAGTTACTTTCACCATCTTCTCACTGGCTTATTTGATGTATTTCTTTTGTCTGGCTTTATTGCAGTGTTCCTTGAACTATGAGATCCAACGGTTGTTTACCAAAGCGCCTAAACTGCTGCGGCTGATCTGAGTCGCCACGTGGAGTCCACGTTCATCACTCTTGCTGTGGATTTTCAACAGACCACGCCCCTCCCACCGTGACCTCGCAGAAGCACCCCTTCCACGTTCCCACGTTCCAGCCACGGCTTTAAAATAACAGACAGTCGAAAGAACTTATTGTTCAATTGTGTGACTCAGACACACACACACCTCCGGCTCCGTTGACCCGAGAGTCTTGCTGATGGGACTGGCCTCCCATGCAAGTGTCCTCGAACAATGCCATGGGACCCAAGGCCCAGCCTGCCAACACTTTTGATCCCAAAGAGATCACGGGTGTAGGATCCTTACTCGTCTTAGCATCCCTCTACCTTCCTCGGGACATACTCGTGACGTGAATATAAGCAGCTGAGAGTAAGGAAAAATGGACGAAAACCCACTCCCTCGTGAAAGTGGATCGGCCACATACCCTGGGCTGGGCACGCCACAGCTGCTCCTATGCTCTGCTGGTCTCTTCACGACCAAAGCAGCAATTCTGTGCTGACGTTCCCGGGATGACGGCAATTGCTGCGGAAAGGTTCATAGCTATTAATACCATCTCTTCCCTGGACCATGATAACTGCTAACAGCCCCTGTGGGCAGTTAACCCTAATAATGTCACGCATGAATCCGGGACATGTGCTTAGTCTGCTTGGCTAGGAAAGCGTCTGTCATTTCATCAGGACAGTTGGTAGCAGAAGATTGGGGTCGTTATCTTATGGCAAAAGTGCAAAGGGGATGGATGGGCAGGAGGAGACGAACTGTTTCTTGTGGCCACACAGGCACGAAGGAATGAGTATCTTCTCTTTTCACTCTGGTCTCAAAACCACCGAAGAAGTTCAGGGAAACCACCGAAGAAGTTGAGGGAAACCGCCTCTAACCAACGTGGATGATAAACACAGATCCGAGCTCCACCGTGAAAACTGTTCGGCGACCCTCATGCCCACTGGTGTGGGTGCCTGGCAACAGGCGGAAACATCTCTTTGGGACAGGAAACCAACTTTTCCCAGGCAGAAACCACAGGAGGGGGTAAAGAACAGCTTTTCAGACCACAAAAAGGGTAAATAGTACTGGGTTTCGATAAAGTGCTAGACATTTCCCTTCTGGAGATTACAGCCCAATGTTTTGCCGTTTGTTCAGCTGATCGGTTGGTTAGAGTTTGGAGTGGAGAAGAATGGGCATGATCCTCAAGTGCTCGCTTCAGCGGAAAGAAGTGAACCAAGGGACCGTGCCCAAGGCCATCTCTTGCCTGTCACTTCCCACCTGGTCCCCTCTGGCCTCACTCTGGCATTTCCTTCCCTCCAAACTCACGTATCATTCTGACCATGCTTTTCTGTTCTCGTTAGGTGGAGGACTGCAACGCCATAATTGTAAGAACGCTAAAGACATCGTCATGTGTAAGAGAAATTCCTCAACATTGGAAAGGTACAAAAATCTTTAAAATATTCCAAAGCTTCCCAATTCCCAAATCTTCGAAGCTCGTCTTCCCTCACAGAGACACACTACCACACACGGTACGTGAGTTCTTAAACATTGAGAACTGAATTTAATACCCACATACGTGAGCGTTTCAACGGCGCAGCAGTACAACATTCATCTAGCAGATATTTATCATCAGAAACCTCCTGCTCAGAACTGTGCCGGGACTGGTGATGCCAGTCCCTGCCCTCGCAGAGGTGCCAGTCCCGCAGGGCAGACAGACGACGGGGACAAGTGGCTCTCAAACAGAGCGAGGAGTGTCTCGAAAGGGACACACGCCCGTCAGGCAGCCTCTTCGCGGAGGAAGTTAACCGTCGAGTCAAGAACGGCTTCCCGTGATCTGAACAGACGTTCGTCAAAAGAAGACGTACAAAGGGGCAGCAGGCAGCAGAGAGGATGCTCAGCATCACCGATCATCGGAGAAAAGCAAATCAAAACCACCACGAGGACTCACCTCACTCCAGTCACCATGGGCATCACCAAAAAGTCAAAAGACAACAAATGCTGGCAAGAATGTGAAGAAAAGGGAACTCTTCCACAGTGTTGGTGGGAATGTAAATTAGCATAGCTATCATGGAAAACAGTACGGAGGCTCCTCAAAAAAATTAAAACTAGAACTACTATATAATCCAGCAATCCTGCCACTGGGCATCCATCTAAAGGAAATAAAATCAGGATGTCAAAGAAATGTCTGTGCTCCCGTGTCTACTGCAGCACTATCCACAGTAACCCCCAAGATGCAGAATCAACCTACGTGCCCATCGCCAGAGGAATGAATAAAGAGAACGTGCCGTGCACACACAATGGAATACTACTCAGTCACAGAAAAGAATGAAATCCTGTCCTTTGCAACAGCGTGAACAAACCTGGAGGACGTTACGTTAAGTGCAATAAGCCGGGCACAGAAAGACAAACGCCGCATGACCTTATTCGCATGTGTAATTTTAGAAAGTAAGGCTCATAGAAGTAGAGTAGAATAGAAGTTACCAGAAGCCAGGAGGGCAGCGGGTGGGAGGATGGAGAGAGTTTGGATGACAACCGGTACGATGTTGCAATCAGGCAGGGGAAATAAGTTCTGCTGCTCTAACGCACAGTAGGGTGACTACGGTTAACGATAGGCACTGTGTATTTCAGAAAAGCTAGAAGAGGGCAATTTGAATGCTGCCACCACAAAGAACTGATGGATATTTGAGGTGATGAATATGCTAATTATCCTTATTTGAACACCACACTGTACCCATAGACATAAAACAAACAAACAAAAAAAAACAAAACAAGAAGAGAATGGCTTCCCCAGGAAGGAAATATTTACACCGAGAGGCGCAGAGTGCACTGAGGGAAAAGTGGAAAGAAGAAATTCTAGGCAGAGGGACCAGCCCACGCGATAGCTCTGAACTAAAAAGAGAAGTCTAGAACCACCAGGGAGGCCACAAGATGGAGAGTGAAGAGGAGAATGTTCTTGGAGGAGGATGGAGACCAGCAGGGCCAGGCCGAGAGGTGCAGCCGTGTGTGGGTTTGCATGTCAGGGCAGCTGGGGGTGAGCCATTGTGACTGATTACGGCAAGCCAGACTAACTCTTTGTGTACAGTGGAATTTTTATCTCCAAGAATCATAGAATCTTAGAGCTGAAAGTTCCCTTAGAGAATATCTAATCCAAAGGTCCACGGATTAACTGGTGCAGAAATTCCTTCCTTGAACACACCCTAGGGTGTTTTAGAACACATCATTTGTTTTACCTGTAGCTCAAGTTGTTAGAAACTTCTTTCCACCCAAACCTGCTTCCTTGAAACTTCCACCCATATTTATGCCCTCTGGAGTTTCACAGCATCTCTAATCCCTCTCCCACCTGACAGCTTTTCAAACACTTAAAGACAGCTATCTTGTTCCCATTATGTCTTTTCTTCCTCAGGCTAACATCCCTAATTCTCTCACCTGCTCTTCATCATAGTGCAAGATCCTAGACTCTTGCGCCAACCCGGAGATGCTTCTCAGGACAGGCCGTCCTCGTCTGTCAAGAAAAAATGAGTCACATTTGCTTTTGAAAGTAAGTCTCAATAAATAAACTGAGCTACTAACCTACTTTGCTTATATATTTTTTCTTTGCCTTGGAATATTAAATCTGGCACACCTGGCATTCAGGTACCACAAACTGTAGTTGCAGTGAATCTTCAAGGATACAGTGTCCCCCAAATAAGCATTTGATAAACGTCATTAGTTAACTTATAGGTCTTTCTATATTTATTTCTGAATAAATGACATAGTTTTGCAGAGTTTACAAAAGCTGCAAGAGTTTGTGCAACGGCAGGCAGATGGCAGGAAAACAAGTGTAAATACACCTGCTTGCCTCTGAGACCGGCAGAAGCCAGCTGAGCCTTCCAGGGCCGGCCTGTGACAGTGAGAAACAGCGACCGCAGACCGAATGCGTCCTTGCAGGAAGAATCAGTGTGGCCCGTTCACCTCCATCACAAAATTTTATTCTTGCTATTAAATCCCGTCCATCCGCTGCCAGGAGTGAGCCCAAGCGCAGTGGGTCTCCGGTCGTCCGGGGGCCGCTATGATAACAGCGCGTCATTACAGGGCGCGAGCCGGGTGGGGAGGTGGGGAGGGGAGGTATAGGGTGGGAGAGGTTGAGTCAGCTTTTGTCTTGTCATTATATTAATCCGTTTCACTTTAAAATTGCTACCAGACAACATGTTCATCATGATAAAAAATAATGTGCTGTTAATTGTCCGCAGCCCTTGAAGAAAGCAGCATGCAAAGAGTCGGCTGAGATACGCCGTAATGAGATGCATACATGACAAGCTGATGCAGCTGAAAAATGAATCCAAAATATGTTCCTGTCCCTGTGATAAACGACACTGAGAGGAAGCAAAATAACTAAGCTACTTGCTCTAGGAAGATAAGACGGGAACCAAGTGAAGTGGCTCATTTATCAGGACAGAAGCATCATTCCAAAGCCCAATCCCGGCCAGCTGTCCACCTTGCAGGACCTGGGCTCTGACTTCCCTCTTCTGAACCCCCTGGACTGTCACAGTTGTGTGGCTTCCTGACTGCAGGACAGAGGACAGGACACGGCATCAACTCCTCAAACAACTACTCTGTTCCTTGGTTCCAGATCCTCGCTCGGGGCTTTGATTTACTATTGCTTTACGGCTCATAAACACCGCCAGATTCTCGCAGAAACCGTTGCTCTTCTTTAAGCACAAATTCAGCATCTTCCTTTCAGTCGATTCGACGTATCACGTCAGAAACTTGCGTTGCTTTCAAAATGGTGTCAGAAACTGGTGTTGGTTTCCAAAAGCATTAAGTGCAGAAACGTAACACAAATGCTTTAAGAAAGGGGTCGGAGGGCCACATTTCGGGAGACGATCAAGAACTAGCAGGCTGCACTCTCCAAAGTGTGAGAGGAGAAACGAGAGCTACGAGGAAGAAAGAGGAACCAGGAGAGAGAAACAGAGTAAAGACAAGACAGCACCAGGACACTAAGAGAAAGAGGAACAGCGAGAGAGAGGCAGGCTTGGCGTCTGACCCATACGCTGGCACTTGCCCTGCGTCCCCGCTGTGGTTTGACCCTCTACCTAAACCCGCTTGTGCTTTTATAAAAGCAACAGGATGAGACCTCTAAAGCTCATTCCAGGTATTTAGGGTCTCCAGCTCTGCTCAAGTAAAACTGCTCCGTGTTGAGCCCAGCAATCTCAGAAGAAGGCGTATTCCACGAACCCCCTGAGTGGGCTTCTGGCACCGCACAGTGCAAAGAAATTGAAAATACACCCTCATGTCACATTAGAACGAGGGAAACAGTCACGCCATGCAAAGTTTGGAAGTGAACTATTTGACGATAAGGAGGGAAGCTCCTATGGTTTTCAATGAATTACAGTCTCACCTGTTTTCCTTCCCCCTGTAAGTTTCCCTTAAAGCAGTATTAGTTTCTGACTGAAATGTCTCGTGTTCACTGAATCACACAACTGAGCAACTGCAAAACCCCCTGCATGCAGCAGCCCAGGTTGCGGAAGCTGTGCACATGCCTGAGCGGAGTCTGCGCCTGCCATCTTGGACGGCAACGCGCCACGAGGGAATGTCATGTTTTAAGAAATTGCAAGACAACAGAGAAAAAGCTTTCAAAGATGGTGTAAACCCAAACAAAAAGCTGAAAGGTCCTAGAATAGCTCTGGGAATCACATTTATCTCTCAAGGGGAAAAAGCTAAGACAGAATCCCTAAGAACTGCAGTGAGGCTGGGCATGGTGGATCACGTCTGTAATCCTAGCACTTTGGGAGGCCGAAGCTGGAGGATCACTTGAGCCCAGAATTTGAGGCCAGCCTGGGCAAGACAGTGAGACCCTGTTTCTATAAAAAATACAAAAGTCAGCTGGGTGTGGTGGCATGCACCTGTAGTGCCAGCTACTCTGGAGGCTGAGGCAGGAGGATCACTTGAATCCAGGAGTTGGAGGCTGCAGTGAGCTATGGTGACACCACTGCACTCTAGCCCAGGCAAGAGAGTGAGACCCTTTTCTCAAAAGGAAAACAAAAAGAAGAAGAACAACTGCAGTGGACTTCAATGCACTCTACAAATCTGTTTGTGCTGGGTTTGCCTTTTGCCCACCTGTCTAAAGTAAAAATGAAACACATTTTGCAACAGCTAGACAATGATTATCTAAGTTGAGAATCACAGTATTCCAGTGAAATGGTTTCTCCCTCTCAGTTAACACCATCCGAACAGATTTGGTACATGTGCACATACACATGCCATACAGTGGTTGGACTGGAACAATCACATTGTCCTGTAAGATATTTAAAAAGCTGTCAAGAGTTGTGAAATAATTATAGTTTTCTTTAAGCAAAGCTAATGTTTCTACCTAGTTTACAAAAAGCAAATGTAAACTATACATGTACACGTACACCTACATATATATGTCTATACATTATTTCTTTATAAAATTTTGTGAGCATTCCAAGTGGCACAGAACTCAGTAGAGAGCTATTTATATGTACCTAAAATGGCTTTTTATATTACTAAATACAATATGTTTAATTATCTGTAGTCAATGTACTTTTTATGTGCATTATATAATTTTAATGAAGTTGCATAAAATATTTTAAATTATAGATGAATCAAGACACACATTTCAGATGCGTAACTTCCTGAGAACCATTCCTCCTTAAGTGAAACATTTGCTTCCCAAAAAAGTTGATGAAAAAAAGTTAATGAAAAGTTAATTTTTATACATCATGGCTTTTATCAAAATTTCTTCCCTTTGAAATGCTGACTAGGTTATAGAAATTTAACAAAATTATCAGGTTGGTTATACATAGTGAGACTCTAAGTTATTTCAAATGTCTCAAAATCTAACCTCTCATGTGCCAACAAAACCTAATCTGCTATTATTATTTTGCTTTTTCTTATGCTTATCACTGTCACTGCTTTCAAATTATAATCTACTGCATTTATTGTGGATGTGCAAATGGAGTTTTTAAGATCTAAATATATACACACATTTATTGAGAAGACAGAACTAAATTGAGGCATGATTTCTGATTTATAGAATTTCTATACAAAATACTTATGATTTTGATTATTAAAATATACTTTATAATTTAATTCAAAATAACTTAAGAAACTAGTCTTTCTTACTTAACAAAACATAAAATCGGATCCTTGTTCAATAAGCATTTTTGGATCTCATTATAAAATGAGAGAGTTGGATTAAATTATCTCTAATTTATGATACTTTTAAATTCACTTTCTATTAGACCTAGATCAGGGGACTGACCTCTCTAAGCCCTGTTAATAACCAGAAAATAAAAATAGCAGTTTACCTTGTGGAGAGTTATAAGCATTACATAGTAAAAATATATATGTTAATATATATTTTGCTAAAAACTTAGGAAAAATTGGTAAATATCACAAATGAACTATTTTTGTAGTTTTTTCCAGAGCATATAAGTTGCAAAGAGTGGGTGTGTTTTAATAGAGACACTTATAATTTCATTTGTGTGATATTATCTCTTCCTGTTAAGAAGCTTGTTGACTTGGACATGTATGCCAGGAAAAAAATAGCATTTCTTTGGAATAGAAAAGCCTCATACCAAATTATCACTTGCACCTTTCCAAGTTTCCAAGATGCCTTGTTTGGGCTGTTCTAAGAAATGTTTTATAATGGCATATTGTTCATATTGTAAATTTATCCCAAACATATTATTCAAAGATCTGAAGCTGTTTCCCACAATAATAATTTTTTTATTTTCCTCTTTTTATCACAGTATGAAATGCTTTTAAATAATGCAATTTTCTTTTGCAAGTTAATATAACCAATTAAAACAAACACACTGCCCACATTCTCACAATAGTCTTCAAAATCACCCTGTTTCTCTACTGTTTTCAGGAGGTTCTGTAGTACAAAGGAGTAGTTTATCCACATTGGCTGATTTAAAATCTTGATATATTTTCCAGATTCCTACTTGTTACTTTCTGGTCCATAGCAACAAAATAGGAAAACTAGAGAATGAGTCATTTCTACCAAGGCTAAGGGTCTAAATGTTTCTTTGGATTCTTCTTAATAGAGAGAAGAACAAAAATAATACAAAAGTTACATTACAAAAGATGGAGTTAGAAGCTCTAAGAACCAGTCCTTCCACATAAAAAATTAAATAAAAAAAAACTATTGGGCAACAATTTTGGAACTCTGGAGTCTGGACAAACACTTTCAACATCCTAGGAAGTACCTGATGAAGATTTTATTGAGTTCTGGTGTTTTGCTTAGTGACTATCATCTATCATCATCAAGCCCCATGACTGGCAGCCATGGGGATGGCACTCATGATCCTGGTGTGGTTAGCTGGAGCCACATTGGGCAGTAGGGACCTGGTCCCCACAAAATAGGAATTATGCATTTTGACTACTGCTTTTGATCACTTAGGGGCCAGCATAGAAGTTGGACATCATATAAACTCCCACTAACTAATGTAGCTTTTCCCACTGCATACAGCAGAGGAAATTTAAACTTATAGACACATTTTTTCTTTTCTTTTCTTATTGGACTCCGGCATTTAAGAAAATCTCTTTCAAGTCATTAGCTGACTGCAGAGATAACACACCACACACTCCAAAGACCACACATGACAATGAATACAGTCTTTCCAAAAATAGTTTGGGAAAGTCACTAAACAAAGAGACAACTAACTGCAGGCTTCGTCAAACAACAACAGCAACCCCTGGAGAGAAGATGTAATCTTATTTCCAGAGTTATCACATTATAAAATGTTCAGTTCTCAAAAAAATTTACAAAGCATACAAATAAATAGGAAAGTATAGACTATTTACAGAAAAGAGAGAAATTAATAGAAACCAGCCCAGATATTGGGCTCACTAGAAAAAGACTTCCAGTTAACTGCTTTAAATATCTCAAAGAATTGAAAGAAACCATGAACAAAGAACTAAATCAAGAAAACAATGTATGAACAAGTACAGACTATCAATAAAGAGACAGAAATTATTTTTAAAAAGAACCAAGTAGAAATTCTGGAGCTGAAACTAAAACAGCTGAAATTTAAAAATTTACTATATAGAAGGGTTCAGCAGTATATTCAAGCAAACAGAAGAAAGAATCAGTGAACTTAAAGACAGCTTTAATTAGAATTACTCGTTCTGACAAGCAGAAAGAAAAAAATGAAGAAAAATTAACAAAACCTAAGGGTCCTGTTGTACACTATCAAGTATACTAACATACACATTATAAAGGTCATAGAAGGAGAAAAGAGAGAGTAAAGGCCAGGAAAACATTTTAAAAGAAATGATGGCCAAAACCTTCCAAAATTTGATGAAAGATGTGAATCTACACATAAAATGAACTCAACTTCAAGCAAGGTAAATTCAAAAGGATCCACAGAGATACATTATAATCTGTTGAAAACCATAGTAAACAGAAAATTTTGAAAACAGTAAAAGAGAAACAATATATCAATATATAAAGGATCCTCAATAAGGTTAATAACTGATTTTTAATCAGAAACCATGGAGGACAAAAGGCAGTGAGATGTATTTAAAGCACTGATATTTAAAAAGCTTTCAACCAAGATTTCTATATCTGGCAAAGCCATCTTTTAAAAATGAAGGCTAAACTAAGACATTCTCAGATTTACAAAAAGCTACGGGGGTTTGTCACTAGCAGGACTGTCCTATAAGAAATGCTTAAGGGAGTCCTTCAGGCTGAAACTCAAGGCCATATGAAGAAATAAAGATCACCCATAAAGACAACTACGTAGGTAAACATAAAAGCCAGTATTATTGCACTTTTGGTTTATAACCAAAAGCCTTTTTGTTTCCTGTATGATTTAAAAGACAAATGCATAAAACGATAATTATAAGCCTATTTTAATGGGCACACAACATACAAAGATGTAATTAATAACAAGAGCAACATAAGGGGAATGGAGTTGGGTGAGAGGAATGTATGCTACTGAAGCTAAGCTGGTATCATTTCAAACTAGTTATACATTTAGAATGTTAACTCTTATCCCCCTGGTAACCATTAAGAAAATCACTAAAAAATATATGGAAAATGAAATTAACAGGGAATAAAAATGGTATACTAGAAAAAATTCAATCAAACACAAAGGAAGGTGATATTGGAGGAATTGAAGAACAACAGTAAAAAAGATATATAGAAAAGAAATAGCAAAATGACAAAAGCAAGTTCTTTATTATCAGTAATCAGTGTAAATACATATAGATTAAACCCACCAATTAAAAGACAGAAAATGGAAGAATGGATAACAAAACATGTTCCAACTATGTGCTGCTTACAGGAAACTCACTTTAGATCCAAAGATAGATAAGTTGAAACTGAGAAGGTGGAAAAAGATATTCTATGCCAATAGTAACCAAAAGATAACTGAGTGGCCATACTAATATCAGAAAAAAAAAAATTTTAAGTAAAAAATTGCCATAGAAGACAGACATTTTATATTGATAAAAGGGTCAATTCATCAAGACAATATAACAATTACAAACAAAGGCACCAAATAACAGAGTCCCAAGATATATGAAGCAAATATTGACAGAATTGAAGAAAGAAATAAACAGTTCTACAATAGTAGTTTGACACTTTAACACATCACTTTTTATAATGGATAGAATGTCTAAACAGAAAATAAAGAAATAAAGAACTTGAACAATACTGTAAACCAATTAGAAAAAATATTACCCAGAATGCTTCACAAAACAGCAGAATACACATTCTTCTTAGGTGCACACAAAGCACTCTCCAGGGTAGACCATAAGTCAGGCCATAAAACAACTCTCAGTAAGTTTTAAAAGTTCAAAATTATGCAAACTGTCTTCTCCAACTACAATGTAATGAAACTAAATATTGATAACAGAAAAAAACTAGAAAATTTGCAAATATGTATAAATTAAACAATACATATGAACAACCAATCGGCCAAAAAAGAGAGTACTAGAGAAATTAAAAAATACTTTAAGACAAATGAATACGAAAAATTCAATCTACCAAAACCTATGGGATGCGGTGAAAGCAGGACTGAGAGGAAAATTTACAGGTGTAAATGCCTGCACTAGAAAAGAAGAAAGATCTCAATTCAACCACCTAACTTTCCACCTTACAAAACTAGAAAAGGAAGTGCAAACTAAACCCAAAGCCAGTACGGGGGAGGAAATAATAAAGATTAGAACAGAGATACAAGAAAAAGAGAATATAAAAACAATAGAATCAACAAAACCATAAGTTTGTTCTTTGAAAGGATCAAAAAAGTGGACAAACGTTTAGCTAGACTGACAGAAAAAAAAAGAGAAGACACAAGTAACTAAAATCAGAAATGAAAGTGAGGACATTAGTACTGACCTTACAGAAATTATAAAGATCGTATGCCAACAAGTAGGCGATCTAGATGAAGTCAGCAAATTCCTAAAAACACACAAATTGCCAGCGATGACTCAAGAAGAAACAGGAAACCTCAAAGGCCATACAACAAGAAAATAAATCAGTCATCAAAAGCTCCCCGACACCGAAAGTACAGGACCAGACACCTTCATCAGCGAATTCTACCAAACACTGAAAGAAAAATTAAAAACAATCATACTCAAATTCTTCTAAAAATTAGAAGAGCAGGGAACACTTCTTAACAAATGTTATGAAGCCAGCAATGTACTGGTAACAAAGCCAGACAAAGACACTATAGGAAAACTATAGTCCAATATCCCTTAGGAAGGTAGACACACAAACACACGGACACACACACAGACACATACACACACACACAGACACATACACACACACACAGACACACACACAGACACATACACACACACACAAGCCTCAGCAAAATACTAGTAAAATAAAACCAACAGCATATTAATAGGAATTGTACACCAAGATCAAATGGCATTTATCACAGTAACACAAGGGTGATTCAACGAAAGAAAGTCAATGTAATTTACCTCATTGATAGAACGAATGAGGTAAATTAATAGAAAACAGAATTCATCGAAAATAAACATAACCATCTCAACAGATGCAGAAAAAGCATTTGACCGTATTCAATACACTCTCATAACTAACACACTCAAAAAAGTAAGAATAGAAAGGAACTTCCTTAACAAAATAAGGGCATTTTTGAGAAAACCACAACTGACATCATACTCAATGGTCAAAAAAACTGAAAATCTTCTTTCCAAATCAGAAACAAGACAAGGATGCTTGTTTTCACCCCTGCTCTCCATAATGGAGTCTCAGCCACAGCAAAGATATTCAACATCATTTGTTATTAAAGGAATGCAAATCAAAACCATGATACCACTTCACACCTCCTGGGACAGCTTTACTTGTGAAAATGGAAAATAACCAGTTCGGCAGGGATGTGGAGAAATAGGAACCCTCGTACATTGCTACTGGGAATGTAAAGTTGTTCCACTCTGGAAAACAGTTGATGATCCCTCAAATAATTAAACATAGAATTAACATATGATCCAGCAATTCCACTCCTAGGTATATACCTAAGACAAATATTAATAAACACATATGTCCGCACAGAGAACTATATGCAAGTGTTTCCAGCAGCATTATTCATAACATCCAAAAGTTTAAAACTACCCAAATGTTCATCAATGGATGAATGGATAAGGCAACTGTGGTATATACCGGTAGTGGAACTTATTCAGCCATGAAGAAGAACCAAGTACTGATACATACGTGACACATGGATGAATCTGAAAATCATTATGCTCAGGAATAGAAGGCAGACACAAAAGGTCACATACTGTATGATTAGCATTATGTGATGTATTAATTAGGGTTCTCCAGAGAAACAAACCAGGAGGAGATATATATACATATATATAGCGATAGAGAGATTTATAAATAGATTTATTATAAGGAATATAAGGAATTGGTTCACACATTTATTGGGACTGGCAAGTCCCAAGATCTTCAGGGTGGACTGGCAAGCTGGCAACCCAGGAGAGCTGATGGTTTGATGGTTTAGTTCTAGTTTGTAGCCCAGAAGGCAGGAAGAATTCTTCCTTTCTCTAGGGAGAGTCCACATTTTTATTCTACTCAGGTCTTCAATTGATTGGATGAGGCCTCCCGCATTAGGGAGGTCAATCTGCTTTACTCAGTCTACCAAGTCTAAACTTTACTCAGTCTAAACATTTACCTCACACAAAAACACCATCACTGAAACACCCAGGATAATGCTTGACCATATATCTGGGCACCACGTGGCCCATTCATTTGACTCGTAAAATCAACCATCACAGATGTTATATTCAGAATAGGCAAATTAACAGAGACAAAAACCAAGAGATTGGGGGAGGGAGGATGGGAAGTTATTACTTAATGGATACAGGGTGCTTGAACAGAGCAACGAAAAAGTTCTGAAACTAGAGGAGCTGGCGGTTGCAAAACATTGTGAATACACTACATACCACTGAACTGTGCACTAAATACTACTGAACTGTACGATTTAAAATCTTCATTGTGTGTTACATAAATTCCATCCCCAAAATAAAAAAAAAGTTGGGTGTTGTGGTTCATGCCTATGATCTCAGCAATTTGGGAGGCTGAGGTAGAAGGATTGCTTGAGGCCAGGAGTTTGAGACCAGACTGCGGAATATAGAGAGACCTCATCTCTACAAATAAATAAATAAATTTTTTTGTTAATTAGATGGGCTCAGTGGTGCGTGCCTGTAGGCCCACCTCCTGAGGCAGGAAGATCACTTGAGCCCAGGAGTCTAAGGTTACAGTGAGCTACCATCAGGCCACTGCGCTCCAGCCTGGGTGACAGAGCAAGACCCTGTCCCTAAAAGAAAATAAAAATAAACAAATATTTTTAAAGTAATAGAATCATGAATTGGACAGCAAGAATTTAGTGACAGTTTTGCTGTAAATGAATTAATACACATACATACACACGTACATAAACAAAAGAAACAGGAGATATCTAACAGATTTCTGTCACCACAAATGACGATGTCTTTCCTCAAAAATACTTGGGGGGAAGCTATATCTCTTATCCTCAAAACACAAGAGCAGAAAGCGTAAGTTAGAGAGTGCTAAGGAACTCAGAAGCGCTGAGAAGTCAGCAACACGAAATTTACTTGATTGAACTACCTTATCCATGAAATCCAGCACACAGTAGTATTAACATTTACCGACTTCCTATTCACGTGGAAAAATGATGTAACAGTTGTGCTTGTGTACATGTGTTTTAAAAATAAAGATTATGTATTCACTGTAGCTTCAAAGTAAGAATCAGAGAAAATAGGTTTGTTAGTCCGGCCTCTTGCCAACGCAAGGCTGTTCCCCAGGCGAGGCCTGCCAGTGTTTTGTCTAGGACAGTTCCAATGACTCAGAGGAGAGGGGCTTCACGTCACTCTGTGGAAAATGAGGTTACAGCCCAGAAAACTACGGAAACATGTCCTTACATTCAACTTTCCCTTTGTTTGGCTTGGATTTCTCCCAGGTATGCTACGTAAAAGCCCACACACACACACACACACACACACACACACATTCTCTCTCTGTCTCTCTTCCCCCGCCCCCAATCATCAGTTTTAACGTGGTTCTGCCTGCACCTAAGATGGCCAAGACTTACTTATAAATGAAATGGCAAAAAGTAATAAATTAATACATAAATTAAATGAAAGGAAATGAAACCAGCCTTCACTTTATTTCCTTTTGCACAGGGAGGGTAGGGTAACAGAATGAGATTGCTGGACTAGGAGTCCTCAGGTGACATTCATTTGCCATGTAACCTTCATCAGTTCAGCCTACCTGAATCTTAGCTCCTTCGTGTGCATGATAAGGAAAGTTATACCTTCTGTACCTTAAGGAAATCAAATGAGATGATGGATGTCTAAATGCTGTGTGAGTGAGCTATTTCATTACTATTTGCATCTCTATACTTCTTTTTAAATTTTTGCATTTTTTTTCAAATTTATTTATTTTTAACTGACAGATAAAATTGTATGTATTTATCATGGACAGCATCATATTTTCATGTTGTCTTTTGTTTTGTTTCCTTTTAGAGGGCAACTTCCTGAAGTGTCGTAAATGAGAGGTGTAAAGGCATGGAACAGAACTGAATCTAGAGTTTTTAGCCCTTTTCTTAAATCCCATCATCCAATGACACAACATCATTTTTATTTCTAATATGAACATCTTCAAAGGCCAAGTTTTATTTTAGGTGAAGAAGTATCATGCATAGAATGAAGATCATAAATATTAATATTAACAGCAACCATTGCTTCTTGGATCTGTGGCATAATGAGCATGTTTATCCAGTTCCAAGTTACGTTATTGTTGCTGTTGTTTAAAATCAGAGAAATTCCATGTATTAATCCCTCCATATATCACTGAACATCTTGCCGCTTTCTGCTTTATATAACTACTTTGACTAATATTAGTCTTCCTTCCCACCTTCATAATATTTTCAAATATAAACATGCGTGGGAAGGAAATTACTGAGATGTGGGCTGTGGGTGACATTAATATCCTTGCGTTACAGATTGCTAAGGCCGCATGCGAGAGGCTGGAGTGTGTAGCTCACCAATAACTGTTATACCGAGTGTCGCTACTATAAACAAACAGATTGACTCCCCCATTTTTCAAGTTTAAAGATACTTGAAAGTTTAGCATTAGTCAATGAATCATCATAAGATATTATAAGCCAGAAAAGTCTCTGAGAAATACATTCATCCGTAGAAAAATTCCTGTCTCCCCTATTTTAAAATAATTCTCCCATTGTCGGTATCTATTGCCTATTAGGTTAGGAAATATAGTCTATTTCATTTCCCTCTTTATAATTTCTTTTTAAAAAATTGACTAGGTCTAATAAATGGTCTGTCAAAGTGTGTCCATTTTTGCTCTTTTATTTCTCCTCCTTTTTCAGGAATCAGGACCATACAAAGTTTAACTTTTCCGATCTCTCAAGAAAAGAAATTTTGGATTGAATTACCCTTTTGAAATTTTTTGTTGTTGCATTTTTTTTTATTTCATTAAATTTGGCTTTAGTCTTTATTAATTCTCTTTTCCTAGCTTCTTTGGTTTATTTCGTTTTTCCTTTCCTAATTCCTTAGAACCATTTCTTGTTTTTATTTTTCCCTAATTCATTTATCTTTCATATTTATTCCTTAGTAACAAAGTCATTTAAGCTACAAAATGTCCCCTCTGAGTTCAGCTGTGCCCTGTCACATTTAGCATGAAGTTTTCTCCTTTTTGCTTTCTAAATAGTTTGTGATTTTCCTTTTGTTCTATCTTGATTCAAAGATTTTGTGAGAGTGTGTTTCCTAGCATTCAAGCAGTAAAATGTTTTTAGTGACCTTTTAAACTACGTTGTCTGAAAAATCTCTATTTATTAACTTTTTCTTCATGACTAAATCATGAGCACTTTTTTGTGTGAAAGTCATACCAAAAAGAGATTAGCCTCTATCGGGGAAATATAAGCTTATGTTTCCAGTTATTATTTTGTTTGTCAATTGCGTTATTCAACTTCCCTAAGACTAATTTATTTTTCTACTAGATCTGTCCATTTTCCAAAAAGGTATATTAAAGTTTCCTGTTATAAATATGTTCTTATCACATACTGCATTTGCATAGGTATTGCCTTGCACATTTAACTATTATATTTTTCATGCATCGAGGTTTGGGAATGTTATTTCATTTTTATCATTACTCAATATCCCTCTTTGTTCTCACTAGTGCTTAATCTTAAATGCAAGACTATTATTTTAATATATTGTGATATTAATGATATTATGATACTAATCTATTCCTTTCCCATTCTCTACTTTTTAGGGTTTTTTAAATAGGTATTTTGTTAGTTTTATTTTGTTTAATATTGCCTTGTGTTTTTTTATTACTCTCTTCACAATCTTATTTTCAAGTTTTTGTATTTATTTGTTTTAAATGTGATTATCATATAGTTTATAACTGAGTTTTGTGTTATAATGCAACAAAACAGTCATCTTCAATGAGAGCACAATCCACCTGCATGTACCATAATGGCTAATATAATTTATTATATATGTTTCATCTTACTTTATGATTCCTAAACATTTCAAATTGTTGTTTCTTCTTTTTTTATTTTCCTTGGTTTTGTTATTTTGATTAAGCCTCAATTCTTCTAGTTTTTCCCTCTTGTTAATTTGCAAATTCTACAATACTTTTTCCATTTCATTAATAGTTACATTTCACAATTAGACATACATTTCCTACTATTTTAAAAATAAGTTACCAAATATTTCCCCCACCAAGATGTAGCGTTTCACTCTTAAAGGTGGGTTATTTTCCTTACCCAAATGTTTTTTTTCCTTATTATATCCATCTATTTATAATTATGCTCTGTTCTGAGATATTTTGTCCACTGGAACTTCTAGTTCTCAAAGTTCAGTCTCAACTATGACTATTTCATCTTCAATTCATCAGTCAATTATTTGGTTGGAAAATCATGTTTTCAGCTTTAGAAAGTTAAGTTCTCTTTTAAATTTAACATTCAACTTAAAGATCTCCTAGCATTTGGTTTTGTTTCTTTTTTTCTTTTTCTTTTTCTTTTTTTCCTGCTAGGTTTATGTGGTGTTTCTTCTAACCACTCTCCCCTCTCTGGATATCAAAAGGGACTTGTATTTGGATGGGCACATGGTTGGATAGATCACAGTGGAGAGTACAATGTCCTTGCACGTGATGGAAGGAAAAGTGGCATCTCCCTCTTGTTGGCAGGTACGGACGCAGCAAGCCTGCCAGTGCCTGCTGAGGTCCCGGGTCTGCCTTGGGGACAGGGAGGACCCCCGCCTGTTCCGCTCTTGCGTGGTCTCCTGGAGGCCCAGGGGACCTGGCACAATCCCATGGACCTGTGGTTGGCGCAAAGATCTCAGATTTCCATGAGCCACGCTGTCCTGGATCTGATGCTTTCTGGTCTCACCTCAGGCTCCCTGTGGCCACTTTCCAGCCACAGGACCAGCCCACGGGGAAAGCCATGCACCGTTTCTCTCCACCAAGACTCCCGGAAGCCAAGCCTGCAACTGTGCCCTGGTACCTCTAGGGCCCGTTAGCCACCGGGAGAGGCACCGAAGTGCAAGCTGGGCACAGTGGGGAGAAGGACCCACACACGAGACCACCACCAGTTTCTTGCTATACCCGCAACCTATATTCCAAACCAGGCTTTTGAACGTTGGTTTAAAAAATCGAGTGCCTTCACACCAGCTTTTATGATTCTAATCACCTCCCTCTAATCCTGCAGTTGCGAAACCTGGCTGCACACTGGAATTCTCTGGAGGTTTCTTAAACATCCTGATTTCTGAGGCCCAACCAGAGCTAGTAAATCAGAGCCACCGGAGCTCTGTAACACGACGACGTTGTTCATAGCTGCTCCCCACACGAAAGCATAAAGCTTCTCGAGTCACAGAACAACGTCGCATAACACTTTAGAGGGTCTCTAGAGCACCTTAGCAAGCCCGACGCAATGCTGGGAACAAAACACGCGCTTTGTAGGTAGTGGGGTGGAAATAGGAATAATCCTTCGGACGCTTGTGAGTAACACGAGGGACGTCATAAATGAAGGGTCGTCGCACAGAACGAGCAGGAACCCACAGAGACAGCGGAGGGAGAGTGCGGCCTGGGGCAGGGAGAGGCTGCGCGGGTGTCAGGGAAGGCTCCCGAGAAGGCGGCAGGCCAGGGCCAGGCAGAGGAAGGACGCATTTCCTAGATGGAAAGGATTTCAGTTTCTGCATCCGTCTAAAGTGTCACTGCATTTTGATGTTAAAGAGGGGCATTTTGTGCACAGAGACCATGGTTTGTAGTCACCAGATTTTATAAACTAATATTTGAATCATTAAAAATGCAAAAGTCTAATTTCCATAAACTTGAAATTCAACTTAACAAATCTTATATACTAATTATAACCAGTACTTTAAAACTTAATCAAATTCTTTCATACAGTTTTATATCTCAAGTCCAAAATCAATTGCTTAATCATTTAAATTTTAAGCACAAGAGAATTGATCACACATTCTCTTACATATAAAATTCTCTGAAGAATTACATATACTTTAAATACCAAAAGCATGCAGATTATCTTAATGATAATAAATTGTCCTTATGCTTAAGATAAAAGTGTGAGTTTCCAAAGGTTGATTTACTTATTCATTTTTTTTTTTTTAAATGAAAACTCCCAGGAATAGGAAACCTACTCACCTTTCAAGGGAAGAGTTTTACCTTTGCAAGCAAACATGGGTGTCTTCTCCGGATGAGTTCCAACACTCGGGACCAGCAGCCACATCTGTGCCCAAAATGATTTCACCAGGATCACAGACCCACATGCTGAGCTGTCTTCACAATCCAAATAGTAGATCATTTCTAGACCCTTAAAAACAAATCCTTTGATTTGAGTCTCTAGCCCCTTGGTTACAACTAAATTCCTTCAACTAATCTCTTTTACTGCTGGGAGGAAGTTGTATTTTTTTTACATGTTTACTGTCTGGCGAGGCCACTCCTTGACCTGATTGATCCTGCCCAACACCAATGCCGGACCCAGCTCTGAGGTTGCAAGACTAAGTCACGCTCATGACAAAAATGACAAACGTGGCTTCTGCTTCAGTGAGTTTAGCCTGCGGAGCATGGAGGGAAATCATGCACTATCCTTTAGGACTCTAAACCCTAGCCTCTAGCCAAGAGCACTAGGAATGCTTAAAATCAGGTGACTCAGAATGACAGTCATATGACAGGGTGACCAGTCTTATTCTTCCATTCAAAGTGGGGAAGTTAGTGCCACCTCCACCCCAAGAAGCCAAATCACAGAAGAAATTATATTACTATAAGAAAGAATTTTGAATGATGCCAAATGTTGAGCTCAGATATGAGTATATGTATAGCATATATGAGTATATGTATAGTTCCAAGGAATGTCTGAGATAGGAAAGTTAAAAGAAAAACCCAACCCCTATAAAATTAGCTTCCCCACTTAAATACGATATAAAATGAATCTACCACCTACCTTGAAACATTTTGAACTTTAGCAGGTTTTTCTTTTTTTTTTTTTTACTTATTTTTTTTATTTCAGCATATTATAGCAGGTTTTTCTAACATCAATGAGATGTTAACTTTGCAAAAATAATGACAGAGTTATTTCTGCAGGAGATCTAAATGAATTCAACATTCACTTCTCAAAAAGTGAATTCAGTTTTTAAAAACCGAATTTTTAAAAAGCTTCGTGAAAAACATTAGTTATAAATGTTTTCAGATACTAGATTATTAGACAAAACTTTGCAATATCTCAAGTTATTCTCATGTCATAGATAAACAAGGACTGGAGAAATTATATGCATGTGTTTACAAAATAATTACTGAAGGATGCTACATTAGCTTAGGTAAAAAGTATTATGAAGCTTCCAGCTGAGCCAAACTCCTCCTCCAGCCTCATAGATGTGTAGGATATTAACCAGCCCCGGAGGGGAAACCAGAGTGCAGCAACTGAAATTAGTTTTATACATTAAAATACCAATGCAAGACAGTGGAATTTTCATCTGTGTTTATGAGTTTGTTGTTATTTTCTTTTTGTTCTCTTTTTATTTCCCCTATAGTCACTAAATACTCCAGTTGGACTTCTCCTTTGATTCAGCTGACCTACTGTTTCATTAGGGAGAGGCACCCGAAGTCACACGTTTAATATTTATGGGGGTCTCTTTTGCAATATGCACAGTATCTGGACAGGAATATATTTAAGGTGGTAATAACGATTATCATGGTACTTATAATTTGAAAAATTACTGCCCTTGTCAGGCTTAGGGAATTTCTTGTATACTAACCACCATCTTGTGGGCAAAAGAAAAAAAGGTTCCCTTGGAAACTAGAAATAAGTATTAAGTGGAAAGAGGCAGAAAATAAACAGAACATCCAATTATCTGAGAAGAGTGATAAGAATGTTCTTTTTCAATCCTCTGAAAAAGCAATTTTAATCAACCCTGTTTCCTACTATCACATGCTAGACAGCAGTGGTACCAACCAGAACCTGGACTCTGCTATTTTTGTTGCTCACACTCTTGTCCTGTTAAATGGGATGGCCTTCTCTGACTTCCTCACCTTACGTAACCTAAAGCCAATGACTTTTCATTCTCATCTACTGGAAAAGAAACTGCTTTCATTTAAAAGGAAAGAATTTTGTGGCCTAGTGAAATTACTCTTTTGGGCTATGTTACATTTAGAGAAGGGAAAAGTTACATTGTTGTCTACATTGCTGCATGAAACTATAAAATATACATCCCACGTCTTTCCTTTTTCTGAGCACTTTATAAGCAACATGGTTAAATTACTTCAGTTGATTCTATGTCGATTGCCACAAAACAGAGATCGGAAAGTCATAATTTTCTAGAAGCATTTATTGAGGTACTATTCACTCCACCACACCATACTAAGTGCTAAGACGTTGTTTATAATTTGAGATAGAGATTGTCTCTATACAGAGAGTTCCAGTAATCTGGAGTGAGTCCAGATGCATGAATAAATGTTATCACTGACAGAGGCAGCCGGTCTACACAAGTCCGTATCGATTTCTTGCCAACTTTTCGTTTTTATGCATGCATACATATAAACACACGCTAGTAGGAGAAACGCATTTGTCACGTGAGCGATAAGAGCAGAGACCAAATCTGCTTGGTCAGGGAAAGTGCGTGGGATGTAAAGTGAGTTTCACATTGCGCTCTGCAGACAAAAACGCTTGGCTGGCGGGAGGATGCTCACGACACCAGAGATGGGCTCCATCCATCCAGCTGCTGTTATCTAGCAGATATTTACCGCTGAAAGTTCAAATTCTTTCTACATCATTAGCCGAATAGAGCTCGCAGCACACAGCAAGTGCCCTGGACAAATGATGTGAGACCGACAGAGGAACAATTGGAAACCAGTGTCGTGCAATGATTTCACCCCCGAGAGTCTGTCAGCATCATTTAGAAACCAGTTACTTATCAAACGCATACAAACATCAAAAATGCCGAGAGGACTGATGGCCAGTGGTCCCAGCGCCGAGGGAAGGCATCGTAGCTGTCCTCGTGATGCAGACACAGATTGTACGGTCTCCGTCGATATCCCTGACTTTCCTCTAGGCGTTGGAGTCTTTCTCCCACCGTGTTGCACAGGGGACAGGGGTCCTAAGAGGAGGAGCCTCCATCTTTTTTGTTCTCTACCATATGCTCAATGCCTTGCACAGGGTAGTAAGTTGAACCATATGAAATTGTCATTTTGCAGGTAAAAAAAAAAAAAAAAAGTTTAAATTTTTAGCAATTTCATGTTTCTTGTAATAAACGAATAAAAGGTGCTTCTCTTGATTGGAAGCAAAAGGACAGTGGAGGTAGGCAATCGTGTGCAGAAAAGAACATTTTCTTATACAAAAACAGAATTTTTTTCTGCTGGAGCAGGTTAAATATTTCATTTTCAACATCTGTCCTGATCTGGCCTATCGGCTTTCTTGGTCATCAAGTGCTCAGGATCAAGAAAAAAAAAAATTAGTTCCTAGATTTCTTTCTTGATTATAACTACTCATTCAAAGGCATCATCTTGGGAGTCCAGTGCTATTAATTTCCTATGAACTTGACCCTTGCTTTTATCTCACTACATGCCACAGAACTTTAAGATTGTTACATTTTAAAGACCGATGAAAACATAAGTAAAAGAAGAACTGGAGGTGGGTAAATATTGCAATGTGGAAAGGGAGAAAAAGTTAGTAATACAAACTGTAGAGACCGGCACGCTTGATGTTCCATGGCGGAAATGATTCAAACAAATTAATAAACAAATAATGTGTGAATAATTTAGTTTTGGAGCAAAGAGACAATTCATCAGGAGTCAGGAAGGATCCGTGATAATCACATCATGAAAGTTTTCCTTCTTGCCTGCAAGATATGCTATAGACAGCACAACTTTGTATTGAAGGGTCATTTGACAAAAATATCCATGATACCTTTATGGCGATAGAAAAAAATTACGGCCTGAGCTTTAATGTATTTAGACAGAATCGTCATTGATGGAATATCCACTTCAGGATTACTATGGATCAATTTAACAGAGGGATGTCTTTGAGGTCACAGGACTCTTGGTCTTCTGCTAAATCCACTTGGACATTGTTACCAGTGACCTAAATGAAAACATGGTGGCAAACGGATCAAATTTGTTTTATTCTTCCTTTATAGCTTATAAATTTTCCTCTGAGAATTGCTTTAGCTGAGTTTCTTATGTGTCACTTGTTCTATTTCAAAATTTCACTTACGATTTCTTCTTGAAGTATTCAGATAGTTTTGCTTTACTTTGCAAACACATATGATTTCTTAGTTATTTTTATATTGTTTTTTTTTTTTATTTCACTACATGTATGGTCAGAGTATATTCTACATATGATACTGGTTCTCTAAAAGTTGTTGAGGTTTACTGTATAACTCAGTACATGGTCAATGTATCTATTTATCTCCATAGTTCTTTCAGCTGTTTATTTATAAAGGTAATTTTTAAATGCATACATATTCATTTTTATTATACTTTCTTAAAAATTTGTGTTTTTACTAATATATAACATGTTTTTAGTTTATATTTGTCTATTAAGTCATATTCTACCCCTTTTATCTCATTGGATTTATTTGTAGTAGATTTTAGTTTAGTTTTCATCCCATCTGAATAGCCTCATCTTTTGATCAGAGGGTTAAACCCCAGACATCCTAGTTCTTGTTTCCTGTATGTGATACTGTATGCACTGTCCCCTGTCAATTTCTTAGGCTCCTCAATATCTAAAACCCACCCCGGGCCCCAACCCAGTTCCTTGACGAGGCAAATGCTTAATAGCTCCACTTTCCCTTGGTTCTTCCATAATGGCCCGTGCTCCCGGTTCAATCTTCTCATTCACCCGGCTCCATTGGTATCATCTGGAAAATTAATATGTAGGTGAATCTCTTTTTTTTAAAGTGATTGGTTGTTTTGACAACAGTAATATTGACTTCATTTCCCACTTAATAGTGGCCTTCCTGGTCTTCTCTCTCTCTCTCTCTTTTTTTTTTTTTTTGGAGTATTTCCTCAAAGAGGATGGCAACATTTCTGAGGCTTTGCTTCCCTAAGACTGTCTTTATTTGTCCCTGTGTTTTAAATGGATAGCTTAGAACTTAGTCAATATAAAACTCTAATCAAGCAAATTTGTTTTCTTTTAATACTTGAAAATACTACCTCATTGTATTTCTTGCAAGAAATTTGATATCAATCTGATCCTTGTTCCTTTGTATAAGAGTTGTTTTTTAATCTCAAGATTTTTAGAAATTTCTTGTTTTTTTAATAATTTTACATTTCATTACAATGTCTCTACATGTGGGCTTTTCTCTTAGTTTACAGCATGCAGCAGTCTTTATAATCTGAGGGCTTCTGTGTTCTCTCGGTGATCATCTCAGAAATGATGTTATTGTAATTTCAATTTTTCTCGTCTTCTTTGACTTCTGTTATATTTTGACATTTCTATATCTAGCCTCCATATTTTTTTGGCAATTCCCTCTAATATATTTTCCCTCTTTTTATACCTTCCTGATACTTACTGGAAGAATTCCCTGACAAAATATTCTAGCCAATTAATTCATTTTTTAAGCTTTGTTCATTGTTCGTTTTGGTTCATTTGCTCTGTTCTTCATCTCAGCTATTACATTTTCACATTCCACAGCTCTACATGATTCTTGCTCATGATTTCTTCAATTCCTGCTTCATGTTCCTCATATCTCATCTCTTTGACAGTTTTTATTGTCCTTAGTTTTTGTGCTTGTTCTGATTTCTTAATTCTGCTTAATGATTATAGTTGTTCTATGTGTTATCTTTCTTTTATAGACATTTTAATCCTAAGATGTTTTATTACTATCCCATGTGAGCATGCATTTCCTGAGGTGTTAGGTACCTCTTTATGTAACCTGTACCTGGAGGAAGGAGACAAATTCCAGGCTGCTGGTTGTGCACTGCAGGTGACTCTGAGGCAGAAGGAGTCCCTCAGCAAGGAGAGCCTCTTATGTTTCAGTGTAAACCTCCATCTGAGGCTGTGGTGTTTGCGTGAGGGGAGCAGGGAGTGCCGGGAGTAGCCAGTCTCCCAGCAGGACCGGCTGCCTCCCTGCGGCTGCAGCTCCAGATGCTGGTTCTCCACTTCCCAATGCAGACAGGTGGTCAGTGCCCACCCACAGAAATTTAAAATATGCCTCCTAACCTATCCTGCATCCATGGGACCTGGTTCCTCTCCTGCTCTGGGCTGATTTGTATCCTCCACACAGCAGGGCTCAGCTGTCGTCCGGTTCCTACGGTGCCCGGCAGAGCCAGGAAGCTTCCCTTGCTGTGTCCATCCCGGGGTCGGGTTCAGGGTGTGAGTCGGCAGCCGGGGTCTGGTCGCTCTCAGGTAAGACACATACTGATCCAACTTGCAAACTAAGGATAGGAATAGCAAATAGAAAGAATATCAGAGATAAAATCCTATTAAACTCAATGAAATGTAACATGGATAAGTACTGCCCAGTCCCAGCTTCAGCGAAAAAAAGAAGAAGGAGAGAGAGAATGAAAGAAAAAAGGAAAGGATGAAAGGAAGGGAGGGAACAAAAACAAATGCTACAAACACAGGACTACGGAGAAAGGACTAATCATAAAAGACTTAAGGGATTATAGCTACCATTAGCTTTAATGAGAGTCACCGGTTCAGTGAGTGGCCAGGACGGCTCACGCAATCGAAAGCACCATGTTCCGGGGTGTCCAGGATGCGCGGCGCTCTGGCCTCATCCGCGGAGACCACACTGCACATCTGCATTCGGTTCTGAAAAGTCAATTTTAAAAGGGATGCGGACAAGTGTCTAGTGACCATTTCTGTTAAGGGCTGAAAACCAGAAGGCTTTAAAAGAATAAGGACCATCAACCTGAAGAAACGTTTTCAGGAATATATCATGGCCAAATATGAAAACAATATTAGAAATTAAATGTGGCTTCAGAAGGTTGAAAGAAGAGAGAAGGATGGAAGTTACTGAAAATAGATTTGGCTTAATCTAAGAAAGCATTTTTTCCAGCCAGTGAGCCAGCTGAAAACGTGACTTTTACATGTGACCTAATAAGTTATCTGTCACTAGAGATGGTCAAGACGAGGTTGGGAAAAAAGTTCCATGCACAGGTAGAAAGTTGAACCAGAGGACATATGAGATCTCTTCTAATTCTAAGAGTCTATTATTCTTTTGTCGCTATGATTTCGTCTAAATGGTTGGGTATTTCAGTACCTGATTGATTTTCCATCAAGTCTAGAATCTCATTATAGAAAACCTCTTCCAGATCACTTTATGGAAAGAAAATTCAGAGACAAAACGCGAGCACCTGAGTTAGGTTGCACGCTTCGTTTCCCAAGCAGGCCCATACTGGACCAAAGTGTGCCAAGAGCGTCTGCTGCCAGAGATGCACTTAAACCTTATTCTCCACTCTGAACCGGAACAGCTTTTTAACTTACTACAATCCAATAAGCAATTTCACGTCATCAAGGACTTTAAAATTCTGACTCTGCCTTCAGTGTATCATCCACCAATCTGCCTCATGTCATTTAAAGACAGGGCTTGTAAAAGTAAGGATAGGTAGGTGGGGATGCTTGGAAACCAGACAGGGAGCTGTTTCACTGTGTTGGCACCTGTGACGTGTCGCTGTCTCATTGCTGACTCGTCCCTGAAACATCCCTGAGTTCTACGGACCCAAGCGCTACGCTTCAGTCCAGGGTAACCTGCTCAATTTCTACCGCAGGAGTCTTTGGGCAAATCTTTGACTCAATCATTTCTTTTGAGATACTTAGGAAAACTCGCTTCTTAACCACTTAGTCAAAGAAAAATAATTTTTTATTTAAAAAATTGAGATTACACTTACCAGTATGGAAGCATTGTTTTCACAAACTTAAATAAGCGTGTGAGCTTTGGCATCAGACAGATCTCAGCTCCAATCTTCAAACCATCAATTTTAATAGTTGTGTGCGGCCATGGGGAAGTCGTTTTATCTTTCTGCGTTTGAGTTCTTCATCTATGAGTTCTGGATAATAACATCTACATAACAGCATGTGAGGAAGGAGTGATTGATAATCGTAAATAATAGCTCACATGTACTGGACGCTCACTGTATGGCAGGAGCTGTTTTCAGTGCCGTGTATTATTGGCTGATTGAACCTTGATGGCCTGATCATCAGGTGACATGATTATCCCCCTTCACAGATGGGAAAACTGAGGCAGGAAGGTGAAGCAGCTCCCGTGATGTCGGGCCACGCGGCGCTGGAGGTCCAGGCCACCCACCCGTTCTGGCTTCAGGGCCCCGGACCTCGCCGTGATAAAGTATTGCTACAGTCGGACTCTGGAAACCACTAATGCTCGTCACAACCCCCACCTCTATCCCTTCTTTAGGATAATTTGTAATTAATTTCAGAAAAGTGTATTTCTATATAAATAAAAATAGCTATAATACTTTCTTAACGTAAAGTGCCTATGCTTCATAGAATCCACTTGTACAGATTAAACTTTGCTAGATTCTTCTCATTTCTTCATTTGTAAAGTGAGATAAACTTTCCTAAGCCTCTGCCTGCTAATCATGCTAGGGTGGAAATTTCAGGACATCTATATAAGTGTATGTTTTGGTTAATCAATAATCAACTTTCGTAACATTCACTTAATCCAATTATGGAGAGAAAATTTTCCCTATATCCTTTCTCTTCCATCAACTTTCATGATACTAACGGACTTATTGGAAAATATGGCATTCCTTTAACTTTCTCTTTTCTCACTTAATGGAGTACATTAGCAGCATTTATATAACTGGGTTCAAAATTTGTGTTAACATAAAGACACACATTGCAACAAAACTGGACATCCTGTTCACAATTCAATGACTTGCTGTGCAGTCATTAAAAGGCAAGCAAAAATTGCCAACCAATTTTAGATTGATACAACTCAAAATTGAATTCTCTTATGGTTTTTGAATATCCTCTTCCAAGCATTAATAGGATTATTTCAAATATACATTTAATATTATTAGATTTCCTAAAGCATGCCAAAGAGATGTTGACAGGAAATTCACCAGTGGGATATGATGCATTAGTTTAAAAATTCAATTATCAAAAACACGGATGATTTTTTAAAGGTAAAAAAAATCCAAACCCAAGTGTAAATAGCAAATGCACAAGGCCAAAATGCCAAATTCAAACTAGAAAGAAGTATGCCAAACACAAATTCAAGGATTCTGATATAAGGGACTCTGAAGCCAATAATAAAAGGTTCTTAAAATAACAAAGGCAAAAGTCCAACAGGAGAATTAATGTAACTACTCTTGATCCTAAGTGCAAAGGACTTGCTCAAGGAATTAAGGGAAAAGACACAGGCAATTAATTCTCAATCCTGGTTTATGCTGAGGAACATATTAACACAATCTCCATATCCAAGAGGAAAAAGTGTGGTTTCAAGGAAAGACAAAGGTCTGTGGATTCAGAACACCTGTGTCCCAATCTTTGCTCAGTCACTGATATTAAAGACTTTATTTAACTTTTATGTGCCTCACTATCTTCATTTGTACAGTGAAGAGAGTGATACCTATGTCATAGGTTGTTATATTTTATAAGGTATAGGGAAAGTCTGATGCATAGTAGGTACTAATACCTCTCAGTCTCACTCCCTATTATAAAGTAGAAAGATTAATGTTATCCAAAAAAGAGGATGTTCCAGAACTCCTTAAAATTTTTTAAACTTAATTCCAGAAATATTTTCTCAGTACTTACTCTATGTAGGCGGGGTGGCTGAGAGCCAAATGGGTGTTAGAGAACAGACCAGCATAGACTGATATTATCAGTGACACCTTGGAGGTGAGTTTGAAAGATTTGGATGATATTTGTGGGGGAGAAGGGGTGGCATTCAAGGGAAATTTACATGGTGATATAAAATGGTCAAAGGCCTAATAGCAAGAGTGAGAGAGCATGTTTCGAAAGGAGGAGGAAATCAGCAGCCTGCCCTGAGCGTATTGGAGAAAAATAAACCTACTTTTGGATATTTAAGATTGGCCCACATCACAGAGAACTTTGAAAGAAATTAAGATACATAAAATTGTGAGACCAAAGCAATAGTCACATGGCAAATCTTAATATTACAGAAAAGGCTTTGTGGACGGCACCAACCTGATGTTAGAACCACAGCCCACAACAGATGAGACAGAATTTGTGGTCTGAATTGAAACAGGTTGATTGTCTGCTAAAACAAACAAACAAACAAACAAAATCAACAAAGAGCCAGGAAAATTTGAAAACATTCCCAGGGGAAAAGACAATCGACAGATGCCCAGATGCTGGAATTATCAGACAAAGATGTTAAAGCAGCTATTATAATATAATCATCTCCATGAGGTATAATTGAATAGTCTTGAAATGAATGAAAAAAAGAAGAAGAAGAAGAACTTAGAGGGAACTAAAACAATGTAAAAAAATTAGAAAATTTTAAACTAAAAATAAAATATTTGAAATAAAAAATTCATTGGGTGGGCTCAATTGCAGATGGAGATATCAGAGACAAGAGTGAACTTGAAGCTAGATTAATAGAAATAAAATACAGGGAAGAAAGCTAGGAAAAAACAACGAACAGAGCACAAGGGTTCCAGGGACTACCTCCTAGATATTTTCTCCAAGTGAAATGAAAATCTACATTCGCACAGAAGCCTTAATATTAATGTTTATAGTAACCGTATGCATCCTCACCCCAACCAGAAGCAACTGTGTGTCCCAGCCGGGGAGTGGACAAGCAGACAGCAGTACAGCGACGCTGTAGAATATACCACTCGCCAACAAGGAGGAGCAGACCGCTGATCAGGTGGCCACATTGATCAATTTCCAACACATTAGTCTGCGTGAAAGAAGCCAGACCGGAAGGCTACATCCTGTGTAACTCCGTTCACCTGATATTCTGGAAAATATAAAAAAAACTATCGGAATGGCGACTAGATCGGACATTGCCAGGAGTTCGAGATGTGAAGAGTGGCTGACTGAAAGGGGGTTCAAGGGAATTTAGGGGTAAAGGAGCTGTTCTGTGTCTTCGCTGTGCTGGTGGTTGCACACCTTTACGCATTTGTCAAAACTAAGAAAACTGAACTGAAAAGTGAAATGTTACTATGTATCAATTTAAAAATAAATTATAAGCAGACTGCAGTGAGCTCATAATTATGAAGTGGTTTCTTTTCCTAAAAGATGAAATGATATGATGATTTCTCTTGCCTGAGACATCCATGGTAAGCTGGCCATTGTCCTCACCAATGCGACACTGCTTGAAAAATCTATGACAGATGAACCTCATTGTAATATGAAAAAATAGCTCACGGGCTATCGGAGACCATCACAAGCCTCCAAGAAGCAACCCTCAAAAGCCTGCAAGCCTAAATGAAGAGCAAGTGAACTATCTTCTCTGATTCAGTTTCCTTGCTATAAAACAAAGAATCCCCGAGGTTACTGCGAAGATTAAATAAATGCATGCCAAAAACCTAGTGCGGTATTTGACATGTAAATCAGTTCAAGAGGCTGTAGCTGTGCTGAGGTAGCTCTCCACCCATTCCCCTGCATGCTCTCTGAGGCTTTGCTATGGGTCTCATCATTTTGTAGGTCAGAATGGTCCCAGGAGCGGTAGAGTGATCCCAGAACATCCTAGATGAGAGATCCCGCAAGAGGCCAAAACAGTTCTAAAGACCTGAACTCCCTCAAGCCAGGCATCTGTCAGATCCATCTGAACATACTCCTGAAGACAAAGACAACTCTCATAACCTTAACAGCTTTATTTAGTAGAACTTATGTACAAGACGCTGCACATGTGTGAAGCGTACAGTTTGATGAATTTCATGTGTGTGAAACCATCACCACAATCAGGCTAACATCCCCTTCGGTTTCACAAGTTCGCTCACGAGACTCTGTAACCCACATTCCCTCCGTTCCAATTTCCTTTCTATCCCTCTACATCCAGATTTGTCTGCATTTTCTAGAATTTTAGATAAGTGGACTCTTCCATTAGGTACTCTTGTTTGCCGGGATTTTAAAGACTTATCCTGGTTATAGGGATATTGTTATCATCACAGAGCAACAGCTTTTATTGCTGAGTGGTAGGCTATGGGGGTGGTTTGCAGATTTGACTGTTACAAATAAGGCTGCTGTGAAATTCTTGGATAAGCCTCTGTGTGGGCATTTCCTTTAACTTCTTTTGGAGAATTACCCGGAGTGGGTGTCTGGGTCACACGGTAGGTATATGTTTAACTTTTGAAGAAACTGTCAAATTGTTTTCCAACGTGGTTTTATATTCCCACCAGCAGTTTACGAGCATTCAGTTTGTTCCACATCTTCGTCAACAGTTCGTATGATTAGTCTTTTAAATTTTAGCCATTCTAGTGGGTGTGTAGTGGTGTCTCATTGTGCATTTAATTTGCAGTTCCTTAATGACTAGGGGTGCAAAGCATCACTTCTTTGGTAAAGTGTTTGTTCCAATGTCTTGCCCATTTTTTCCTACGTTGTTCATATTCTTATTGAGTTGTGAGAGTTCTTTAACATGTTTTCAAAACAAGTCTTTTGTCAGACAAGTGTTTTGCAATATATTCTCCCATTCTCTGGCTTGACTTTTCATTTTCTTAACAGTATCTTTGAATAGCAAGAGTTTTGTCGTTGTTTATGAAGTCCAATTTATAGATCTTTTTTCTTTAATTTTGTGCCATTTGTGCCCTATTCAAGAAACCTTTGCCTAACCCTTGGTCATAACCGTAGTCTCCTATATTTTGTTTGAGAAATTTTTATGGTTTTAGTTCTTACATCTAGGTCTATTATATTTGTTCAGCCCTCCACATCCTACACAGCTAAATGTATGTCTGATGTCAACAAAAAGTCATTCAATTAAAAGGTTTTGTAAGGGCTGTTTGGGTTCATGACATACAAAGAAATGAAAGGTAGGATGGAGCATTTAGGGGGGTTAAGGAGGAGAGGAGTCAGCTGTTGTTCAAGACTGGAGTGACAATCTTGTTTGTGTCCTGGAAATGTGCCAAGAGAGAATTTAGATGCTGTTACACACACACACACACAAAAAGGAATAACTATGTGATCTAATAGATACATTAATTTGCTGGACCATAATAGCCATTTCACTATGTATAAGCATATTAAAACATCACATTGCACACCTTAAATAGACACAATGAAAATAAATTTAAAAATTTTTTAAAGATAGCTCAATGCAGAGCTAGACCCGCCTTCTGGGAGTCTTCCCTCCCAGGACCCGAATTGGCTGTGACCGTGAAAAGGAACCAGAACACGGCAGGCCCGGGCCCGGGAAAGAGCCTGTGGCATTGGCTTGCATATGTGTACGCCTGAACTTCAGGGCCACAGCTGCACATGTGGGTGGGTGGATTTGATGCCGAATGCGTGATAAGGCCTCAAAACACAAAATCCCCCAGCCCCGCCATCCTCTGTCCGGGAAGCATCCTTAGCAGCGTACCTTTCGTTCATTAGGGTCCTGCCAGCACTGGAGTGTTTCCAGGAAGAACACATCACCAGGTGTCCCTTTACTTAGCAACCCGCAGCCCCAAATCTGAGAGGAAGGAGGCCCAGGGACATACTTCTTTTTGCTCTTAGGATGAAGTTCAAAGTCCTCCCTGTGGCCCCAGGGCTCTGGCTCCACCTACGCCCACGCGTGTTCCCTCGCACGGCCTGTCCTGCAGGGCCTGCAATGGGCCACGCTCCCTTCTGTCCCCAGTCCTTGCCCCGCTCTGCCCTGAGCCTGAAACATCCTCCCTTACCTGTGACTCTCAGACACCCTTCATATCTCAGCTCCGTGCTCACAGGGTCCCCCAGTAGAAGCCCTGACTCCATCAGGCCCTGCCAGGGCCCACACACTCCCCAGGCACCTCACCTGTGACCACTGCATGACATCTACCTACCCCTCAGACTGTATGCTCCGTGCAGGTAGAAAGGACGTCCACTGTACCCCCCAGCACACTCCTGGGGCCAAGTTCATATTCAAATATTTGTTGAAGGAATTTGTTGACCATAGAACCTAAAATAGTCCACCATGGCTAACAGGAAAAACCCAAATGGTTGTCCACAGCAATGTACATAGTTTTAAAGATTCTTATTATATTTGCCATTGGTCTTAAAACTTAAGTTCTTGAACATTGCAATCTGCAAATACAGAAGTCGCAGGACCCTTGGATCACCAGCGGTGCTGCGAAGCCGGCGTCAGGACCTGGCAGTGCACGCCGACTCAGGGCAGCCATCTCCGCGCGGGAGGTCCCTGGGCACCAGGTGCACAGGGAATGGGGACAGCTGGGAGTCAAAAGAAGGTCGAAATATTGACAGAGACACGGAAAGAAAGCCAGTGAGCCCAGAACTGGTATGAGAGGAATGCCGGGGTACATAAGAGCAGTGAAGGTAACTATCTAATTCTTAAATAAGATCACTTTGGGGATGTATGAACGCAAAAATATTGTGATCTCTGAATCATCCTTTGTGTAATTATGAGGCTGAACCGGAAAAAAAAACAAAAAAAAACTTTAGAACATTCTGAAACTAAGTAGTCATATTTGTTTAGACTTTTGGTAAGTAATTTCTTCACCACTCACTCCAAGGAAGAGGAATTTCACCTGTGTCTATCTTCACTGATCTAAGCCTGGAGTTGTAAATGCTGGTGGGCGTGGGGTGGGTGGAATGTTTTCTTTGCAGTACCCCGGTTATTTAGTGGGGGTGAGGCGGTTTCTCTTGGTCCTTTTACCATTGAGCAGGAGCATGTGTGATAACTCATACAATGTTTGGCATTTTTCCTTGGCACGTGTTAGGCATTGCTGCCTCTGGACTGAGCATCAAGCCAGTTCCCACAATATGGGCTGAGAAGGTGCAACCGCAAACCGGCAAGGTCATGGTGAGAGGCAGCAGTGGACAGTGGCCACGGTTCACACCACAGGGAGAAGATACCATCCACATGAAAGAGACACAGCGGAGCTTTTAAACAGAAGGAGAGAGCAAAAGGAATTTCCCTGGAGTGTAACCACCTCACACGTGTGGTCCCGGTACCTCTCGCGGGGATTACCCTCAAAGCAACGTCAGGGCACATTCCTCTTCTGCCAGGGTAACTTCCAGCTGCCATCCCATGTCACGGAAAAATTATGAGACTTTCTTAATATTATTTTTTCTTTTACAAAGTGCACAGCGATGCGTCAAATGCCATCTCTTTCTCTCCAGTGAAAGTAAAGTGTTCTCTTAAGACTGCACAACTTCGCAGCTTTCAAGCCTTGGATCCAATGTGTGGTGCCCGGAGCAGCCACCGAGGAGACCGGCCTGGACGGGTGAGCCCCGGCAGCCCCATGGCGGTTCCCGCACAGAGGGGCAGAGGGCACAGTGACCGGCCGCGACAGATCCAGAGGCAGAGATGTTGTGATTGTGCACAGCACCGTGAGCAAGGTGGCTGGCGGTGGATTTCCCAGATATACGAAGAAGTCTCCCCTTTCAAGCACCAACACACTTTCACTACATGCATTTTGGAGGTAAAGCTTTTTTTTTTTTCTTTTTGAGGAAAATGCATTTTTGGTGTAAGGCATCACACACTTCCTGGAAGCAAGTTGAGTCTTGAACAAAGAAAGGCAGAGGCTCCACGAGGGGAGACGATAGGATTGGCAGATGGGGAGCCCGAATCTCAGTTCGAGTGCCCCTAACCCCCAGCTGGGCGGACTTGGGAAATCATCCCATTGTTCAGGGAATACTAATATCCCACATGCGACCTTTTTCCATTATAAAAACTAGCCCCCCTGCTTCAAGCACTGCCCTCGGTGCTGGGACCGTTCCGTGCGCCGCGCAGACCGGCCGGCGCCCCTCCCCAGCGAGGCCAAAGGAGCAAAGTGACTCCAAACACCAGCACCAGGCAGTCTGCAGCCCACC
>CAUYPO010127586.1:0-40892 GCA_963574435.1 Cheirogaleus major
GGACTACAGGCATGTGCCACCATGCCCGGCTCATTTTTTCTATATATTTTTAGTTGGCCAATTAATTGCTTTCTATTTATAGTAGAGACGGGGTCTTGCTCTTGCTCAGGCTGGTTTCGAACTCCTGACCTTGAGCAATCCGCCCGCCTCGGCCTCCCAGAGAGCTAGGATTACAGGCGTGAGCCACCGCGCCCGGCCTTGCCCTATTGTCTTAACATTGAATTTTCAATCATGCCCAGAGCTTCCCCCATATCCTGCCACCCAACCAGGGCCAAGGTCATCATGGGCACAGTTTGATTTAGTGATCATTCCCTCCCCCCATCAGTTCTGTCTTCTTGCCCCTAGAGCCCTGGTCCCTAGCACAGGTTGGTCTGGGAACTGTGGGGAGAATTCCCATCCTTCTGGCAAATGCACAGCAAACCTCTGTGAAACAATGGGAGTGTGCCTGGGTCGCAGGTGCTCCCACCTTCTCTTGGGCACCCACCACTGGGATCAGCAGCCCCCTCCCCGAGTCCTCACAGGCCCTCTGGGCTTCCAAGGAGAAGAAAGAAAAGTCTTAAGAACAAGTTGTTTCCAGTTATCAGTCCTGAGCAGTAGCAAGGAATAGTTAGCGAGACAAAATGAGGAAAGGTATTTCCTGTTCCTCAACCTGCTGCCATTCCTGAATCTTTGCTGTTCCGTGGGATGGCCCCTGCTCACCCCACCTTGGCACTGTCTCTGTGCTGGGGTCAGACACTCCAAAGCCACAAATGTCCTTGAGGCCACAGGGCAGCCTCATTCTTGCTCCACCCCTTCCTAACACTGCAAGACCACCTGGTCTGGTGTTAAGTTAATGCTTAGAGAAACAGATCCCTTCCCAAGACCACCTAACGAAGCCCTCACACCCAGCAGCGCAGATCCCTGGATGTACGCTGCCCCAGTGATTGGAGGCCTTGGGCAGGAGAGCCTGGGCAAGTGGTGGTGTTGGCTCCCAAGCCCGCATGTCCCTTTTCCCTGCTCCAGTGCCCTGCAGAGCCTTGGGAGTGAACAAAGCCCCTCCTGCTGTTGCTGCCCTGTGCCCAGAGGTTCCCAAGCCAAGCCGGACAGGAGGTAGGCCAAAGCAGGGCTGGGGAGGCAGTGGCCAGTTGGAGCAGATGGCTGCAGCTGGCCCAGGTGAGCTTCTGGTTCAGGCTTTGGTCTGGTGCCAGCACTGGGGCAGGTGTGTGGGTGCCCAGGCAGCTATGGTGGCACAGTTCCATAACCATCTCCACCAGCAAGGAGGGGCTACTTCTCATCCTGCAGACACTTGCCCCTTCTCCTCTGGCCAGACATCCCCACTTTGGGGATGAGGCGGGACCACTTCCCTATTTCCTGGAGCTGAGCCCCTGAAGCCGCCAGTCTGCCACCCTAGTCACAAACATCCGGGATCCTCCCAGGCTGTGGGTCCTGGGCTGGTCCCTCGTGGTGGGAATGGCAGCCCCCACCAAGAGCTTCAGCCTGCCCAACGCTCCAGGTCCCTCGCAGTCAGCAGGGTCCGTCGACCGGCCAGGGGGCTACCACGGCCGCCAGAGGCCTGGGCCGCAGAGAGGCGCCGGCGGTGAGGACGCGGGTGGGGGCGTGGGCGGCCGGGCGGGCGAGGGCGGGCCCCGGGAGTCCCCTGCGCGCCCGCAGTCGGGGGTGGTGCCCGCCGCTCTCCGTCGCAGGTGCTCCAGCAGGCGCACACTCACGGCGGGCTCCAGGACGCGGCAGGCGGGCAGCACGCAGGCCAGGCTCGCCACGCAGGCGCTGTAGCCGTCGCGGTAGCTGTCGGAGGGCGCTGCGGGCGAAGAGAGGAGTGAGGCGCGGGGTGGGGTGCGGGTGCGGGGTGCAGGGCGTGGGCAGGGCGGGGGGGGCTCACTTACCCGGCGCTGCCGCGGGGCAGGAAGACGCAGGGAGCTCCTGCAGGAAGCGCACGGTCATTTCCAGGATGTCCGCCTTCTCCAGCTTCGAGTAGCGGGAGTTCTGCGCCCAGCCACGAGGGACAGGGACAGAGGCCGACAAACAAGACAGGTCTCTGGCAGGCTGCCCTGAGCACCGCGCTCTGGCGGGGAGCTGGGTGCCCCGCGCGCCGTGGCCTGCGGTGGGGCGGATCCTCCACGCCCGCCCCGGCCCCGCTCCGGCCACAGCGCGCGCGCCCCCGCGGCTTCCTCAGAGCACACTGCCCACCGCCCCCGCCGCCCGCCCGAGGACCCTCCACACCCCGCCTGGGGCGCCGAGCTGGGACCCCGCGCCCAGGCACTCACCTCCCTGCCCAGCAGCGGCAGGATGAGCCCCTTGAGCTGGCTGAGGCTCTCGTTGATGCGCGCACGTCGGCGCTTCTCCAGAAGCGGCTTCAGGGTCTGCGGGACGCCGGGTGCACAGGCAGTGTTAGGCCGTGTGGTCCCTGCCTGCCCCGCACGCCTCGTCCCCCAGTCCCGGCTCCTACCTTGCGCAGCTCCGCAGCGTCCCCCGCGCGGCGAGGCAGCCCCATGCTTGGTGGGAAAGCGGCAGCACCTGTGGGCCTGCGCAGTGGGCGTCCGAGGCCCGGAGGAAGGTCGCTGGGCGGCCGAAGCCGGTGTCAGACGAGTGCGCGCCGCGCCCGAAGCCGGGCTTTAAGCGAGCGGCGTCACCCGCCCCGCCCCGCGGAGTCGGACGGCCCGCTGGTCCCACCTCCCGCCTTTGTTCCTGCGCAGCGTGTAGCCGGGAGGGGCGACGGCGGCGCCCGGGGAATCCCGATCCAGACCTTTGCGTCCCATCTGCGGTGGGGTGGCGGGCCCTGGGCGCTCCCAGAGCACCCGCGGGGAGTGGGGAGGGCGACACGGGGACCATCGCTGCCTGACCCAGACGGCAGGAGGAGCGGGTGGGGCTCGGCCTTGCCTGACACAGACTCGGTCCCTCTTCTGCAACGCCGCCCCTCACTCAGTCCCCACGTTCGGGCTCAGCGCCTCCTCGAAGCGCCGCCCTGGGCCCAGACAGGGGACCCAGCAGTGGCAGGACTGACAAGGCTGCGCCTCTGGGAACTCCCACGAGGCTTAATAGAGGGAGGCTCGCGCCACCGGCTGCTCTGTCGCCTGATGGGCTGAGCTGGAGCGGGAAACCGAGGCCAGGAGAGAGGTCGCGACCTGCTCCACCCTTCACTGCTCGGAAAGTGGCCGAGCCCTGGCTGTAAGGACTCTACAGAATCCTGCGGCGTCTCCTCAAGTTAGGGATCACCTGGTTACTCCACTCTCGGTTTTGGATGGGGAAACTGAGCCCCAGAGAAGCTGCGGCAACCCAAGAGCCTTCAGAGCTCATTTTCGTTTGAGCCGGCTCCAGGCTCCGGGTCTTCACCCGCAGGACAGTCAGATCACGTGGCGGGTGGGCGGGTGGTCCTGGGTGCGAGCTCCCCAGCGGCCCGCCGGGGCCGCCTCTGTGCCGCGTGGCCGTTGCTGCTGCAAACTGGCTGGCGTCCCCCGCCCATCTGCTCCGGGCTCCCCTCCCCCGACCGGCTGGCGGGGCAACGGCCACCCCCGCAAACCACACCGCGAACTGCCGGGCAGACCATGGGACGGAGGGCTGGCGGGACCCACAGAGGCAGGCCAGTAGGAGGCCCAGTGAGGCGGAGCCAAAGCGGGCTCTGTCCAGGGTGCTGGATGGACACCCCCACCCCCACCACCCGACGACCAAACCCCACCTTCGTGCCTCCCTGCCCCCACCAGCTCCAAGTCACCCCCCTGCAGTGCTCCCCCAGCAAAGCCAGGGAACACCAGCCTACCTACCAGTAAGGGAGCTGGAAGCTGCCTGGGCTAGGGGAACTCGGGCCACCCCTACCTGACTGTGCATTCAAAAGACTACTGATCTTGTATTGAGCACTTGCTGTGTGCCAAGCACCAGGCCAAGTGCTTTATGGCCCTCACCTCCATTAATACTCATAGCAGTCCTAATAAATCAGAATAAATCATTCAACATATTTGGCCCAGCAGAGCTTGGAGGTACCCGAGCCCCTGCCCCCCTCCCGTGGTTGAAGCCAGCCTGCCTATGGACCAGCCTCCTCTACGTTGATTGTTCTTAAGAGCTCAAAAAAATGACTTTGTGGATCCTCCCCCACCCCACTCAGGCCATACAGACTGGCTCACTCAGTTCTGTGCCCACAAGCTCACCCTGCACCATCTGCATCCTTGGGGAGAGACTCTGATACTAGCTCCTGCAGGGAAGGGGCTGGAGGGGGAGGTTCCTCCTAGGCCTGTGGACCACAATTGGAAGATTGAATGGCAGAGAAGCAAACTCCCTTTTCCATGCCACTTACCATCAATTTTAGAAGTCTCTTCCTCCGCTCTCCCATTGCTGTGAAGGACTTTAACCAAGTAACCCACAGTTCCTCCCAACTGAAGATTCTGGGGTTTTGCTGGTTACTTGGAAAAAGAAAGGGTCAAGAATCAGGGAAATTTAGGTAAGACAACTAGGTGGGTGAGTGTTACGTGTAGGCTTTTGGGTAGCTGAGGCCACCAAGGGTACAGTGGGGACACACTCCACTCCCGGTCCCAGCCTTGGGAAGCGTATTGGCCCTTGGGTGGGGCAGGAGTGTGGGCTGGGCTGGGGTGAGCCCAGCAGAGGGGTGAAAGGAGGCCTCCTGGGGAGGGAACCCCTAAGCTGACATCTGGAAGGTGGGAGGTGGAAGGGGGTCTCTGGGCAGAGGGAACCTCAAGGGCAGAGAGGAAAAAAGCACAGGAGGGCCAGAGAGTGAGCTTTGCCACCTCCCATTTGTGTCACCTCAAGATAATTTAAAAACAAACAAACAAAAACTCCCCATGCCTCCGTTTCCCCAGCTGTAAAATGGGGATAATAGTTGTACCTCTCTCATAGCGTCCTTGTGGGGATTCAATGCCCAGGTGAATTTTGGCACGTGTGTACTAAGTGGTAGATTCCATAAACACATTGCTGCTAGGATGGACCCAGTGGGCCTGGTGGACGTGGGTGAGCCCACAGAGGACACAAAGGCCTGGCAGGAGGGACCTGGCTTGAAGCCTGAGTTTGAGTCATGTTCTGAAAGGATTTGCAGAGGAGTGGCAGGGGCTCAGGGGCACCTGCCTTGCCCACTGGGAAAGCAGCTGTGCATCGCCTGGTCCTAGTCCTCCAAATGACACACCCATGTGATAGATGAGGGTGCTCAGAGCCAAGGGATCCACCTTGGGGATGGGGGACATGAACCGCGGGGAATTTTTAGTAATGGAAGAGGTACAGGGCAGGGGAACAGAAGACAATCCATTTTAGCTCCTCCTCCAGGCGGTACCCCTGCCACTTGCCGGCCTCAGGGTGCATCCGCCTCTGGGTAGGCTGGAGGAGGGCAGCTCCAGCGAGCAGCAAGTGTTGCTCTGGCCATGGCGAGGCTGCCAGGAACAGACTCCTCCCTCCCCTTATGGCAAACCGCTTCGCAGTGGGTCCCACATCCCAGCGGCCGAGAGAGAGGCAGATCTGGCCGGCTTGGAGGTCGTTGGAAATCCACCTGGCCACTCAGGACACGGCGGCTCGGGTTACCGGGCACCTGCGAGCGCCGGAGGCCACCGCCAGGCGGGGCGCCACCAGGTGGCAGCCCCAGGAACGGCATCCGAGGCCGCGCCAGAGCCCAGCGCCGTGGCTCCGGATTCCTGGAACCCGCTTCATTCTACAGAGCTTCCCGCGCCTGCTGTGCAGGGCCGGTGCAAGGCCCGCGGTGAAACATTCAGCGCCAGGCGGGCCCAGGCTCTCACGGGGCTCCAGTGGGGTGGGGGCGTGGGAAAGGAAGGGCACAGGATGTTTCAAGGTCGCGCGTTATGCTGATGCGCTCCCGCAGCTACGCAGCCCCCAGCTCTGGCAGTTCTTCTCAGGTCCGGCCGGCCTCGTCGCCTCCGGCTCCCACGACTGGTTTCGGCTGCGCCTGCAGGGTGGTTTGGCCACTTGCACTCGCCCCAGCACCCTGGGGCGCTTTCCTGCGGCCGTGCCCGGGTCGTGACGGCCTCTCTCTGGATGTCGGCTCTGGGCGTCTCCCTACAGGCCCCCTCCTCGCACCCCTGCTGTCTCTCCTACCCGCTTGGCAGCCTCAGGCCCTCAAGCCAGTGGTCAACTCCCCCCACCCCGACAGCGGCCGTCGGACTCCCTGGCACCCAGACCCAGAGTTCTGAGCATGCCAGGCATTGCTGTCCTCTCTTCCTTCCCGCCTTCCCTCTGTCCCTCCCCGAGGCTCAGAGGGCCATTCTGGGGTCTGCAGGGACTCTGCGGGGCTCAGGGCCTGGCACCCTTCACACTCTCCCCAGCTTAGACCCAGAGCTCCTCAGGGCCTTGATATTCCTGGAATTCCTTTCTTGTCACTCAAAACGCAGCCCTCATGTCGCCTCTATTAGACCTTCCCTGACCGCCCACGATCCCGAATAAATCATGCCCTAGCACCCCGTTTTCCTGTTCTGATGACACTTGTCACCCTCTGGAATGGTGGCAATTGTTTGCTGGCTTGTGTCCCCAGTGCCTGTAACAGCATGGAGTGGACACTCAGGTGAATGAACTTGTGCCTGGATGGCTCTTGAATTCTAACCCAGTTTTGCCACACTCTGGAGTCTCAATTTTTACGTGAGGCAAATTAGGAGAGAAGCCCCTGGGCACACCTGCTCCTGTCACCCGAGTGTCCCCGCGGCAAGGCGGGGACAGGCGGTAGACTCGCCCGAGGGGGCGGGGCAGGGGCGGGCCCGAGGCTTAAGCCGGTGCCCGTGGGTGCCCGCCCCCAGAGCACGGCGGAGCGCAGGGCAGCGCGGAGCAGAGGCTGGGCCGGCAGCTGCTCTGCCTCCCCGGGCCGCATAGCCCGGACCGCCGCGCCGCGGGCTTCTCTGGCCCCCGACGACATGCGCATGGCGTCCCGGGGAACACGCTGAGCGCGGGGTCGCGGCGCCGCGGGCGGCACCATGGCCCTAGAGCAGGCGCTGCAGGCGGCGCGGCAGGGCGAGCTGGACGTGCTGAGGTCCCTTCACGCCGCGGGCCTACTGGGGCCCTCGCTGCGCGACCCACTGGACGCGCTGCCGGTGCACCACGCAGCCCGCGCCGGCAAGCTGCACTGTCTGCGCTTCCTGGTGGAGGAGGCGGCCCTGCCCGCAACGGCCCGCGCGCGCAATGGTGCCACGCCGGCCCACGACGCCGCCGCCACTGGCCACCTCGCCTGCCTGCAGTGGTTGCTCTTGCAGGGCGGCTGCAGAGTGCAGGTGAGTCCGCGCCGATCGCCAGGCGCCCTGAGGCATCCTCCTCAGTGGCCCAGAGGGTGGGTGGGATTGGTCACCTCCTGGCCCAGCTGAGCCCTGCACGGAGTTCCTTCCAGAGGGCTTTGGGTGAGGTGGGCTCCCTGGATTGACAGTACCTGGGCAGATGTCCTGGCAAGGCCCTCGCTTCTCCAGGGAAAAGTTTCTGGGCGGTGGGGAGCCAGGAGGGAGCTGGGCTCCAGCACTGCTGGCCTTTACCGGGAGAGGTAGAGCTCTGATCTGCAGAGCAGAGCAGGGCAGGGCGGGAAGGGCCTGGGCAGCGGGAATTAAAGGTCCATGTCCTGCAGGATCAGGTCCGGAGGGAGACTGGGCAAAATCCCACAGCCCACCCAGGCTGAGCTACAAGTGTCCCTAAGCCAGAGTGGGGGAGGGGTGGTGGACCATGGCAAGTGGGGCTCTCCCCAGGACCTAAGCTGACCCTGGGACATCAGCACTTTCAGGGCTCCCAGCTCTAAGTTGCTTCTTCAGCCCAGCCTGAGTCTTTCTGTCCTCAGACTCCACCTGGTCACTCTGAGAGGAGTCCAGGCTGGTGGGAAGGTAGCCAGATGACAATTAGAGAGTTCCAAGCAGGAGGAACAAGAAGTGCAAAGCCCCAAGGCATGCACATTCTTGTGCTGTGGGAGGAACAGCCAGGAGGAAGCATGTTCAGAGTGGCCACCAGGGCCAGGCTCCAGGGTCTCATAGGCTGAGGTTGGGGATTTGGAAGATATTCGGGTATGGGGGCAGCCAACAGAGGAGGAACCAGAGCTGATTTTCCACTTGGAAAAGACCATGGGGTTCACTGGAGCTGGAAGGGGAGGAGGCAAGTGCAGCTCTAAGCTGGCTTGTATGACCCAAAGATGGCCAGCCCCAGCCCCCTCTGCCCTCAGAGGGCAGGCTCTTTCCCACCCTTCCTGGGAGATGGCCTACCTTATCTCTCAGTGGGCCCTGTTATCAGAGGTTCCGGGCCACGTGGCCCATACCCACTCTTTTGGGAGGTGGCATGCCTCCCTGATCTGGTGTCCAGCCCTGGCCAAAAGCCTCCCACTCCTCCCTGATCCCAGTGTCCAGCCTTGGCCGGAAGCCTCCCTTGCCACTGCAGAGGAGCTGCAAGAAGCAGGTGGCCTTGGGCTCAGCTTATCAAGTCTCCTGTCCTCCTGCCCCAGCAGGCTTGGGTGCTGGGGGCGGAAGTGGCGGGGGGGGGATGACCTGGATCCCTGGGCCTTCCCTGCCCAGAAAGATAATCAGCTTTAGGGTGTGGTCTGCAGCAGGCAAGGCTCCTCAGGGCTACACAGCTGCTGGTGCCTCAGGGACAGGCTGTAGGCCTGTGGCCTCCCCTACTGCCTCTGCCACCTACAGGCCCAAAGCCATCGAGACTCCCTGGCTTCTCAGACCCACAGTCCCCAAGGCCGGTGGGAAAGGAGGCCTTTCTCAAGAGCTGAGGCTTGGGACATACTTCACCATGGTCCTGCTCTGGTCACCTCTAGCCAGGCCATCCCCTGGGCTCAGGGTGCAGCCTGAACCAGTCCCTGGGCCTTCCAGCACACACGAGGCCCCTCAGCATTCCTCAGCTTCTTGTGGGCAGTTTACTCTCTGCTCCATCTTCCTTCCTGCCTTAGTGGGCGGCCACTCTGCCTGCCGCTCCCACCCCAGTAGCTCGACTGGCGACTTCCCAGTCAGGCTGCAGTCCCGGGTCCCTCGGTACCCGCCTTTCCTTGCACTTCTCATGGGCGCTGCAGAGGCTCTCTTCCCACCAAGACTCGCCTTCCTCAAGCCCAGGGTCTCTCGCCAGTTTCTGCTGCCTCAGCCACGTCTGTCCCCACGGTGCCCTCTCTGGGCGAGGTGGGGCAGAGAGGCTTTGCTTCCCAGGTCCCTCATCCTGCAGCCCCAACCCTGCCCCTCGTCCCTGCCCCGCTCCCTGACCACCTCTGCATCGTCCCACATGCTTGGCAAGAGGGTGTTCTGTTCTAGAACCGGTGTCTACTCTGCCAAATGCGCCAGCCTCTGGGTCCAGACATCTGGCTTCTCGGTGATTCTCCTCCCCGCCAGGTCCCAGGAGCAGCCACCGCCAGCCCCTTCCCCGCAGACACACACAGCTGGGGGTGCACAGATGGCACATTCGGCAGTTCTGGGCCCATACCTCCGGCCTCCCCTACTCTGGGGTGTCTGGAGAGGTCCTGCCGCACCCCTCCTGGGGGCTACCGTTCGCCCACACCTGCCACCACTGGCTGCCAGCCCCGGCCCTGCCCGCCTGCACCCAGAAATTTCCTCCTCCGCAGGGACAAGAACACAGGCTGTTCCTGTGGTCGGGACAGTTTTCTACACTAAGGTTGGGTTGTTGGAGGGGCACCAAGGTGGAGGCCTCTGTTCCCACGTGATACCTGGGAAAGGTAGAGAGGGAGGGGGAAAGGGTCCGACACAGGGGTGCCCCCACAATCCTGATGCTGGCCTGGTATAGCCCCGCAGCCCCCCTCCTGGCCCTGCTCAGCCCAGCGACTCTCCCTCACTCACCCAGGTGTTCCCTGGGGCCCTGGGCCTGGAGCCAGGCTCCTGCGTGATGACATGGGTACCTACTGTGTGCCACGCTTCGCGGCCACAGCCTGCGGCCTCTGCAAGCCCGGCATGGTGGTGCTGCTTATGGACTCTTGCTCAAAGCGGGCCAATTAGCTGCCCGAGGACAGAATCAGGATCCAAACTCCAGGATCAGCTTGACTCCAAAACACATTGCTGAGCGAGGCCTGGCCACCCCCTCGGGGGAGGGCAGAGAGGACAGAAGTGCCCCGGGGCGGGGTGGGGGCGGGGAGGAGGTGGCGCAGGGAGGGGTCTGACCCAGAGGCAGGGGCAGGTCCTGGCTTCAGACTTTAACTGGCTCTTCTCCCACAGGACAAAGACAATTCTGGTGCCACAGTCCTGCATCTGGCTGCCCGCTTCGGCCACCCTGAGGTGGTGAACTGGCTGCTGCGTCATGGCGGTGGGGACCCCACCGTGGCCACAGACATGGGTGCCCTGCCTGTCCACTATGCTGCCGCCAAAGGAGACTTCCCCTCCCTGAGGCTTCTGGCCGGACACTACCCTGAGTAAGAACACCCCTCTTAAGCCGGCCTGGTGGGGGCGGGCCAGGGCTCTGGGGATGCCTGGGGCCTCTCCCACATGCCAGAGGAGGGATCCCTCTAGGGACCATCCTGGTGGCCAGAGGGCCAGGCCAGAGAGGGAGCTCCTACCCAAGCTGAAATCTCTCCCCTCCTGGCAACCCCCTCAGGGCTGCCCAGAGCCACTTGCCCCAGAGCACGCAGGTGCTCCCAAATCCTCGGCAGCCCGGCCTGGGTCACCTGCTCCCCTCTGTGCGCGCCCCAGCAGCCTGCAGCAGGTGGCTGTCTCCAGCTCTGGCCTGCGCTCATTTGCAAGACTGTCCTAAATGGGGTAGAGGTAGGGGCGAGGGGATGGCACCTCCTAGACCCTAGTCAGGCGGGTGGGAGAGGAGCCGCATCAGTCACCAGGCAGCTAAAGAGGGAACCAGGTCTTAGGTGCACCTAGGGGAGGCAGGGGTCCTGGAGGAAAGCCACCCAGACCCCATCTGAGGGAGTGGGACACTAGTGGCCACGGGGGCCTGAGCGGGGTGACCCTTGTCAGTCAGAGTGGGAGCCCAGGACATAAACCTCAGGAGGAGAGCAGCCACGAGGGGAGGGGTCTGGCCTGTCTTCCCTGCTGGTCCATTCCTGAGGGCACCTGCAGGGCCACCGGCCACCAGGGAGCAGGCTGGAGGCCAGTCTGCCCACATGGCCGTGTGGCGATGTGGCTGCAGCTGTAGCTTCTTGGGCCCAGGCACCTTGGCGCGGATGTAGGATGCCCCTAAGACCCACCAGGCCAGGCTCCAGTTGTCTTCTCAGCCCAGGACAGGCAGGCGGAGCCTGGTTCCATCCTTGCTAAGAAGGGGCTCACCAGGTGCCAGTGGGAGACCCAGCAGGTCTCCCCCGGGTGCTGTGCTCTACATAGCCAGCCCTGCCGGGGCCACTTGGCCACTTTGGTGTGAATTCTCTGCTTCTGGACAAGCTAGGGTTTGGGTCATGTCAAAGCCAGAGGGACTTAGATTAGGAGGGCCCTGGAGACCCTTGAGTGTAGATAGGTCTTCACCTGGCACCGTCAGCACCCGTGGGAGGCTTTGTCCCAGACCCAAGTGGGCCCTCCAGGTGGGAGCCCCATGGCAGTGATGCTGATGCCTCGGCTCCCCACCCCGTCACTTCTAGCAGAGGACACTTCGAGGGGACAGACAGGTCCTGAGAGGGGAGGGTGCCCCAGAAGGCCAGGCTGATGGCAGGGCCAACGTGGCCCAACAGTGTCAACTAGAAGGCTCTGAGCCAGCCCCCTGTAAGTGCTGAGGGGGATGCCAGCCCCGGAGCCCTCCTCTCCCACAAGCTAGGGCCTTAACGAGCTGTGATCCCTCCATGGGCTGGAATCCCAGGCCCTAGGAAGACTGGCTGTGCCGTGGAACATCCTCTTGTGCTGGGCCTGGGGACACTGACCCCCTCCCAGACTATACCAGGTGCAGGGCATGATTGGACCCTGGTGCTGATCTGGTGTCCAGATGGCCTGGACTGATGAGCCACCAGTCCCTCAGGGGTCACCATGAATCTCAGAGAGGTAGACATAGGGCTTGGGCTCCATTCCCTGTGGTGGCCTGTGACTTGGCTGATAAGGAAGTGCCTTTGTGTGGCTGCCAGGCCAGGCTCCAGCAGGAGGGGGTGGCCAGTAATTGGGCATGGGGGTGAGAATGCCCACTCAGCCTCCTTCCTTGGAGGTGGAGACTTCAGCTCCCGAAGGCTGTGGACACTGGGGTTGGGAGCCAGGCAGGCCAGAGACTTGGGCTGCTCTCAGCCACAGGGCCCGCCAGAGGACCCAGGTGGCCCATCTCCTGAGACTCTGGCTATGCTCACAGCCTCCTGGCCTGCTGTGAATCATGTGAATTATTCACAAGGCTCTGTGCTCTCCCTGGGGGTAGGTGAGCTGCTAGGGAGAAAGGGCTCCATACCTACAGGTGGGGAAACTCGATCTCACCCAGGGAGGCTGTGGGCGGCCATGGGCCATGCAAGTGACAAGCTTCAGGGGAGCCGGAAGGCTGGACAGCCTCAAGAGAGGGCCCAGCTGGTGCCAGGGCTACACCTTGGGGTGTCAGAAAGGGCTTGAGATTGTAGGAACACCCTGCGCCCACCCCTCCTCTCTATTCTGGTTCACTGGGCCAAAACTTCCCAGAAGCACAGGACTTGCCACAGTGACCTCAGGGGCTGCTGCCCTAGTGGGGACTCTCTTTCTGAGCCCCCCTGGAGAAGGTTGGGAGGCATGGGGGCTGGCAGGGGCTGGGCTGGACTGACCCAGGCCTGGGTCTACAAGAGCTGCAGTTGGGAGGGCTGGCCTTCCTGGGAGGAGCTCCAGTGGCTGGTGGAGGGAACCAGGTGTCCAGATGCCCAGCTGGGGCAGACCGAGACGGGATGAGGAGCTGGTAGCCCTCAAAGCCCCTGGTCACCCTCCATCAGGGTACTGGGGCCCAGGAACCACCTCCTGCTCAGAGCCCCCCACTGTGTCTGCTCTGGCTGCCCTGGGGGCCTGAACAGCTGGGGGAGCCCAGGCACATCAGGGACCTTGAGGTCTGAGTGTCCAGGCAGGAGAGTCAGAGGCTTCCCCTTGGGCTCCTGGCCCCTGCCAGTCTTACCAAGTAGGAAAACCAGTTGGCCCAAAGATTTCTATCAATTCTAGCTCCCTGTAGCTGCCTCCTCCCCCAAGCCTCTGACCAGACTGGGCGGACTCGGATTGGAAAGCGCCTGGGCCAGGAGTCAGGATAAACCCAGAACAGTTCCTACTTGCTGAGAGCCTACCAGGGGCCTGGCACCACCGGATTCATCTGAGCTGCACAACCACCTCAGGCAATAGCTCTATAATCACCCCATTTTACAGACTGAGTCATTCAACTGATGTTTACTGAGCATCTACTATGTGTCAGGCAATATTCTAAGTGCTGGGGATATATTGGCAAACCAGACAAATGTCCCTGCCTTGTGGAGCTGACAGGTACAGAAATGGCATTTCAGAGAGGCTGATTGACCAGCTGTGGTCATTACTGGTTTGCTGTGTGGCCTTGGGCAAACTGCACCCCCTCTCTGGGTCTGTCTCCTACTCCTGGTCCAGACCCTAATCTCTTAGGGCCTTTCAGGTTCACTGGAGACCTCTCCTTCTTCCTTCTTTAGCACAAAGCTTCATGGAGCCTGGCTGCTCCTACAGCCCAGCCTAGTCGGAGGGGTTCAGGCAGCCCCCACCTGGGGCAGAAGGGGGCTTCTTGGGGAGCCCCAGCAGCTCATCCCTTAGGGAGCCCCGGGGCCCATGGCTCAGCTCTCTCCCTTAGAAGGCTGAGGGTCTGTCTGGACCTGGGGCTGCCTGCTGGGCACCTGTTTCTGCCACAGGCAGCGGGGGCTCATTCCTTCTCAATTACCACTCCCAGGCCTCCCCTTGGTGTTCATCAGGTCTCCCGGGGAAGCAGGGCCTGGGGGTGGAGCCTGTGCGAGCCCAACCTGCTTGAAAGGCAGCAGGGGTCCTTATCCCCTGACCCAGAAGGAGGCTCTGAGAAAAGAGGGGCCTGGTGGAGTTGGGAGAAGCTCCTCTCAGTGAGAGAGGGGCCACCCCCACCAGCTTATGTCTCTACCAGCAGCTCCTGGTCCCAGCTGTGACCTAAGTAGGGCTAGTGCACCCTTCCCCCACTGGTCCCCCTGCCTGAACCCCAGCCTTTACCCATCCAGCTGTGCCCACAGCCTTTGAAAATGCAAGTCAGAACAACACTGGCCTGTCCACGAGTACCACTGGCCACTTCCTTACGTGGCCCAGGGCCCTCCCTCCTGGCTCTGGTCCCGCCCTGCCTCCAGCTGCTCCCCTCCCCCCACAGTTTACCCCACTCCTCCTCACTCCTCCTGCAGGCCAGCGTCCTCTGCCTTTGCACAGGCCGTTCCCACTGCTGGAACTCTTCCCAGAGAGCCCGTGGGGGCCCCTCCCCTCCTTCAAATCTTTGCTCAGATCCCCTCTTTTCAGCAAGGCCAGCCCTAGCCCATTTCCAGTTTAACATGCCCCCATGACACACTCATCCTCTGCCCGCCCCATTCCCGTCACCCTTACCATGGCCTGGCGCGGCATCCTGTGCTCATCCTCTGTGCTTTCTTCCTGCCTGTCTCCCCGGCTGGTCAGGCCAGGGGCTTTGTCTTCCCTGATCTTCCCTGATCAGGGCCTGACTCATAGTAAACATCTGTTGAATGAATGGGGAGTCTGGAATCACCGGATCTCCTCTGGCTCTGCCTACAGCTCACAGCATGTGACTTCAAACACACTCCCTTTCTGGGCCCCCTAGAGCCCATCTGGCAAATGGACCTAACCTGCCCCTCCAGGCCAAGGCCATGTGTGAGGAGGCATCGCCTACTTTTGGCCTCCCGTCCCTTCTCATGCACACATTTATTCATTCAACAAACCTCCCAGGCCATCAGCACTGGGGACATAGTGTGCCCAACTCGGATACACATTCTTCTATTGACACATGGGCAGGTTCGCTGCCTGGCAGCCCAGTGGAGCGAGCTTTGAAAGGGCAGGGGCTCTGCCTGTCGCAGCCTTGTAGCATGTGTTCATGGAAGTAATGAAATAAAAGAACAAGGTAATTCAGGAGTGACAAGTGCTGTATAGTGAAACGGCATGGTTTGCTAGGAAGAGATGTGGGTGTTCTTTACATTGAGGGGGTCAGGGAAGGCAGGGGTCTTTGAGGAAGTGAGAACTAAGACCCTAATGGAAAGAGAGCCAGCATGCAGCCTTGTTGTGACAGCATTGGTGGCAGTGCTGGCAGGTGCAGAGGCCTGAGTAGGGTCAAGTGTGGCCTAATCATGGACCAGAAGGAAGGCCTGGAAGGTTGGGAGAGTTGCAGGCAAGGGTAGACTTCTGGAAATATTCCAGGCTTGCTGATGGACTGGAGTGTAAGCTGACTGTTCTAGAACTTTCCTTAAATCAGGGCTGTGTTTCTTCCCTGGGACCTAGGGAAAGGCCTGGTTTGGGCCTTGGTTTTAACATAAGCCAGGAGGCGTGGTTGAGAACGCCAAGAGCCATAGAGCCGCCGAAGGCCCTGTGACTTTCTGTCCAGAGCAGTCTTAGCCACAGCTAGATCTGATCCGTGGGGGTATCCGCCCCTTTCTGACCTCCCTCGGGGCAGAAATTGCTGGCAGTGAGGAGGGCGGCTGGAAATGTGGTCCGTCAACCTGAGTCTGATTCCGTGGGCAGATCACTCCTTGTTCCTTGTGGCAATGTTAACATTAACCTGGCACAAGTCCTGGACAGAGATTTCCCACAAACCCTTACACACATTTCATGTTTCTTCTGTATAATCAGAGGTGGACTTGATTAACAGTTACAGTTCGTCTGTATCATCTTTTTCCCAAGAGAGAAAACAAATCATGATTTATAAGATCATCACTGGGGAGCCTATGCCCCATAATGAGGGCTGGGTCAAGGGTCTTCAAAGGCTCTTAGAGTTTGGGCTCCAGGAGGGTGGTCTACTGTCCTTTACGGAGACGGGGATGGGGGAAAGGAGGGAGAAAAGTGAAGAGATCAGCTATGGGCAGGGAATACTCGACAGGCCTGTTCCATGTGCATGTGGACGAGCGGTCTGACCTAGGGGCTGGAAGGAGCGTCCAGGCCCGGGCTGGAGAGATGAGCAGCCCCGGGGAAATAGTTCACTGTGGACCCTGGGAAGTAGATGACCTGACAGGGACAGAATCTCATAGAAAGGGGAAGGAGGCCCTGGGGCACATTGACATTGGGTGGTCGGTGGGGGCCAGGGGCCCAGCAAGGGAAGCTGAGAGGGCCTGGCCAGTGCTGGAGATGGAGGTCACGTGTACGTGTCCAGGACGTCACCAGAGCAGGCGTCTAGGAGAGGGGCTCCAGTACCTGCCGGGGGTGGTCAGGTCGGATGAGGATGGAGGGAACAGTCGGGCTTGGAACGAACATGCAAGTGATGGTGCTGGACACAGCGGGGGGCGTGGGGATGGAGGATCAGGACGGGGCAGCAGTTCAGGGAAGCCCAGGCCTCCCGTCCCTGGGAAGACACGTTCACTGGGCAAAGTTTGCTCTTCTGTTCACTCTTGAGAGGCCGCAGAGAGGCCAATGGACAATGGTGATGCCCATTTGCCATATGAGGAAACTGAGGCTCAGGAGGGTAAAGAACTCGCTGGCGCCCACCCAGTGAGTTACAGAGTGAGGGTGGTGTGTAGAGGCTGGGGCAAGCGGCAGGGGCTTGGTCTAGGAACGTTTTCCTGTGGCTGCTGCTGTGGTCCAGGCTGGAATTTTTTGGTGGGCTAGAGCAAGCAGGGGTCTGGAGGTCAGAGGTCTCCCCTGAGGCCCCTCCTCTGCCCTCTAGGCAGTGTGGCCACACAGCAGAAATGATTCCTGGCTTGGGGAGATCTGTGCTTGGGGAGCCTGGACACCCCCGGACAGCAGTGGGTCCCCTGGTGGCTGGTCCTCCCAGGCCCAAGGAAGAGGGACCCTAAAGTATGAGGGCTCCCACACCCAGGGGCGTGCCGGGCACCAGGTCCGTGCTCAGGGCTCTGCAAGCATGGCTCGGGTCCTCCCTACGAGCCCAGCATGGTGGTCACTACCCTCACTTCATGGATGGGCTTGGGAATACAGACACAAGAAGTCAGCATGGCGCACAGGTTGGGGGCGTGGGACTCACCCCCTCGTCCTCCTTATATCAGAACTGGGGCAGCTCCCTGACCACGCTCCAGCTTGCTAGCAGAGCCTGCTCCTGAGTCCCCAGCAGTGAGGGCTTCCGGGAAGGGCAGTGGCCCGTCTGTGCAGTGGGAGGGGGGAGGCAGATGGACAGGCAGCCAACGCAGGAGGGGCGTGGGTGCAGCACAGCTGGAGTTAGAAGCGGGTTTTGTGTCAGATAGACCTAGGCTCAACCCATGCCTCTGCCTCCCTCGTGGAGTGATCTCAGCCCTCTCTGCCTCAGTTTCCTCATCTGTATGAGGAGCACAATGCTAACAACCGCCCTGTAGGTCATTACAAGAACTAGATGAGGGAATGTGGGTATTATTGTGCGAGCCACAGTGCTTGGGACAGAATAATCATTCCATAAATGGCAACTGCTATCCACTATTATTAGTTATTATTATCGCTACTTCTATTAATTCATCTCTCCAGTGATGGGAATTTTATTTTGTTCCTTATGTTCATCGACTTTTTCGTGATTTCCCCCGGTGGGTGTGAGGGTGCCCATCTTTCTTCTTGTCTCCAGTCCGGACCCCCTCCCACCCCGCCTGCCAGCGTATCTTCCCTGTGTCCTGGGGTCGTCAGTGTAGAGGCTGAATACTGATAACAATGGTGACATCTACTGAGTGCCTGCTGGGGCCAGGGGCTCTGGCAGGAGGCTGTGGGAACCACTGTCCCCTGCTGCTCAGACATCCTCAGGCTGGCTGGGCACCCCTGGCTCATGGATCCCTGCCAAACAGGGGGTGCTGGGAGGGCAGAGCTCACCGCAGGTCTGGCCCCCCAGGTTGCGTACACTGCTTTGAGGCCCCACAGGGAGAACCTGGTGGGCCCCCTCCAGCCTCCGATCTCCAGGACCCCAGCACTGGCTGTGCCTTGGTTACGGGGTGAATAATTCAGGCCGCTGAGTGTTGGTCATGAAATATTAAACAGCCTGTTCCTGACGCACCAGCATGTGAGTGCGTGTGGGGGCGACGCTGGCACTGGGGTGCGGAGGCTGGTGGCAGCCAGCCAGTGTGTTTCTGAGGAGAGGTGTGGGGCTGGTCTTCGGCCTCCCTCCTTCTGTGTCAGCAGGGACCCTGCTGCTTTTGACAGGGCAGGGTGAGGAAGGACAGCCAGCATGGCCTGCTCCCCAACACTCTGGAAGGGCCAGGTGGAGCATCAGCCCAGCAGATGGCAGCCCTGTGTCTGGGGAAGAGTTGCAGGGAGGAAGGAGAGATCAGGGGGCTCAGGGATAAGGGAAGTGGACAGAGAACCAGGGTGTTAGGGACAGGGAGACATCAGCTGGGAGGGTCCCAGGGTGTGTGTCTCGGGGGGAGGGCACACATGGTGGGGTCGAGGAGGAGGGCTAAGTCACATCCAGGTCCAAGGTGGTCAAATGGCAGATGGTGGGGGTGGCTTGGTGCACATGTGGATGGACAGACAAGCGGCCATTGGTGAGTGAGTGGGTGATGGGCGCTGGAGCATGTGATTGATATGGTGGGCAGATAGGTGGGGGAGGGTGTGAAGTCGAGAATTGCACACTTTGGAGGCACAGAGGGCTGATCAGAGCAGCCCCCCACCTGGAGCTTCTCCTGGGTCTGGGGGAAGGTTGTGGCTCCATCTAGTGCCCTGCTGAGGCAACTGCACCCTGAGCTGTCCACACCTGGCAGCCGGGTTGCCAGGCCAGCCTCCCTGTTCCCCAGCTGGGTCCCTTCTGGGCTAGAGGAACAAGGATGAGGGGCAGTGATAGCCAGAAGCTAGGTACTAGAAGCCCCTGCGGCACACTTCATCCCTTCACTCCCTGCATCCTACTGCCTGCCAGGCCCTGCTTCACATAGACAGCTGTGTCTTCAGATGCTACTTACTGTAGCTGTGTGACTTCTGTCAAGACAGGGCTTGAGCCTCCGCTGACCCTCTGCAAAATAGGAATGACAGTAGGACTTAAGAAGAACCTGCTTGCTGGCACCATAACCCAGAGCTGGCATACTGGAAGTGCTTGGTGTATGGTGGACACCCCGTAGGGTTGCCAGATTGATGAGGACACCAGCAACAGCAAAACCCAGCATGTCCAGTTAGCTTTGAACTTCAGATAAACAAATAATGTTTTAGTACAAGTATGTACCGTGCAACATTTGGCATATACTAAAACATTTGTTGTTTATTTGAAATTCAGATTTAACTGGACATCCTGTATTTCATCTGGCAACCCTCCCACCCTGCCCTCTAGGAACCCAGTCTTCTGGGGGTGGCAAAGGCTCAAACCAGTTATGGTCCATCAAGCATGACCAGCCTCCGTGGAGAGGGCCAGGGCCGCATGGGGCATGGGGCACAGAGGCAGGCAGGTGCGGGGGATCAGCGCAGGCTCCATGGAGGAGGGATCCTACTGAGTCTTAAAGAGGGAGGAGGATGGAAGAGTAGCCCAGATGGAGGGAGGACACGACCAGAAGCATGGAGATGAGACAAGCACGTTTGGGGGCTCGCGGTGACGGCGACTGAGCGTGGCTGAGAAGGTAGGGAGAGGCCAGGTCACCACGTCTTTGCAGACCTCGGTGAAAAGGCGGACTGTCTACTGAGGCAGGGAAGTGTTCGGGCATGCATCATAGACAGGAGGCCCCGTCCAACCCACTCTTCCAGCCAGGGCGCCCGGGAAGGGGGCGATTGTCGTGAGGAGGCTTCAGCGGGGCTTAGGCGCTGAGAGCCCACGGTGGGTGCTGTACTGCCTCTCCGCAGGGGAGTGAATGCCCAAACCAAGAACGGTGCCACGCCCCTGTACCTGGCGTGCCAAGAGGGCCACCTGGAGGTGACGCAGTACCTGGTGCAGGAGTGCGGCGCGGACCCCCACGCGCGCGCCCACGACGGCATGACCCCGCTGCACGCCGCGGCGCAAATGGGCCACAGCTCAGTCATCGTGTGGCTGGTGAGCTCGGGGCCCGGGCGGGGCGGGGCCCGGCGGGGGCGGGGCTGGCGAGGGACGGGGGAGGGGCCAGGAGGGGCCCGGCGCCCAGCCCCCGCCCCTCTTTCCCCGCCCCCTCCCGCCAGGTGAGCTGCACCGACGTGAGCCTGTCGGAGCAGGACAAAGACGGCGCCACGGCCATGCACTTCGCGGCGAGCCGCGGCCACACCAAAGTGCTCAGCTGGCTCCTGCTGCACGGCGGCGAGATCTCGGCGGACCTGTGGGGCGGGACCCCGCTGCACGACGCCGCGGAGAACGGGGAGCTGGAGGTCAGCGCAGGGCCGCGAGGGGCGCGCGCGGGCGCCCTCTGTGGCCGCCACGCTCTCGGCACAGCCCTGCCCGGGCGCGGGGGTCCCGCTCGTAGCCGCGTCGCGGTCCTCACTGTGTGCCCCCGCAGTGCTGCCAGATCCTGGTAGTCAACGGCGCGGAGCTGGACGTCCGCGACCGCGACGGGTACACGGCCGCTGACCTGTCGGACTTCAACGGCCACAGCCACTGCACCCGCTACCTGCGCACCGTGGAGAACCTGGTAGGGCCCGCGCTGCCCCCGCCACGTTCTCTTCTCGCCCCCTCCCCTGGCCTTAGGTGTTGTCACCTCTTTTACCAAGGAGGAAGCTGAGGTTCAGGGATGTGAAGCCCCTTGCCCGAGGTCCTTGCCCACGACCCCACACGACCTCTCGGGCCAAAGCCACTGCCCACTGAGGAGTGAGGGAGTAGAGGCCAAAAGGTCAAGGGAAGGAGGAGGGAAGGCTAGGGTCACTCTAAAGGCGAAGGCTGGCGCCACTGGGAGCAGCCAGATGCATGCACTCACCCACGTGCATTAGCTCAACAGCCATCCTCTGAGGGATAGAGAGTGTCCCATTCCATAGATGGGTAAACTGAGTCTCTGAGACACCAAGGTCACACAGCCAGTAAGTGGTAGAGCCAGGGTCTGCTTAGGATGGCCCAGCCACCTCTCCTGTCCACTGCACTGTACGTTTGCCCACTTCATAGCTACTTTGTCACTGAAAACCTGTTACTGTTTTTTAATTATTTTATTGTAGTTAGATGGGCATGAAGTGGGTGGGCTCAGGTGTGTGTGTCTCCAAGTCCAGGACTGTGCCCTAACTGGTACAATGCCTGCTTTGGGGCAGTGGGGAGGACAGAGGGTGGGCCTCACCGGTGCCTTCAGAAGCACACTGACCAGCTCCAGGGGACAGCCTGGCCATGAGACGGACTGCAAAATTAGGCCTGGAGGAGAGAAGGCAGATGGCCCCTCCCCTGAGCACTGCCCTGTCTGCCAGTACATGGGATGACCCTGATTCTGGGGACTGCAGAACACAGCAAGGCCCAGGGGTCAGAGACTGCAGGTGGACCCAAGGATGAACTTCCCCCAAGAAAGGCCTCCTAAAGAGAGTGGGTGGCCCAGCAGGTAGTAAGCACCCTGTCTCTGGAGTATACAAGCAGAAGTGGACACTGGGAAGGGCATTTCTGTATCATAGGTGGAGTCCTTCCAGCTGAGAGTCTGTGACTCTGCTGTGGGGCTGTGTGTGTGTGGGGGGGGGTGTCACCAGTACCCAGGACCCTCCTGGAAGCCTCCCTGGCTGCAGCTGATGGCAGTCATACAACAAGCACCATTCAGTGAATTCTGTCTCTGGCAGGTACCCTGCTGAGTGCCTTACAGATATAATCTCAGTAAATGTTCACAGTAAATTGATAAAAATAGTTGACATGTGGCATTTACTGGGGACCATGCCCTGGCAATTCACTAACTTTTAAAATATTTTTTGCAACCCAGTGGGACAGGTAGTACTGTTATCCCCATTTGCAGATAAAGAAACTCAGGCACAGAAAGGGTAGGTAACTTGCGCAAGGTCACATAGCTGTTAGGTGGAGAGGGGAACGGCGAAGCCACTGTCCCAGGCTGCAGAGCCTATGTTCCAACCTCTGTTAACTGCTACCCACGGGGTCAGGAGTGGGTGCGCTCAGTGCCCACTACTGTCAGCCAAGCAAGAGCACCTCCAGACTGCTCCCTAGGCCATCCCTTATGGCTCCGCCTTGACTCATGGGGTAGGTAGCAGGGCCTACCCCCCTGAACTGGGTGGGGCATGGGAGACCTGGTCCCCCCACCCAGGCGGGCCCAGCTGCAGCAGTGACAGATCCAAGCCACGGAAGATGCTGGCCCAGAAAAGGCAAACACTCCCACAGAGCCCCTAATTACAGGGCCAATGAGCGTGGCTGCTGAGCCGTTACCTGGTGCCAGGCTTGCCTCTCTCTCCCAGGGGGCCTGTGACACTTCTTAGGCAGGGAGGGGGCACAGGGCAGGAAGGAGCAGGCCTGGGCAGGAAGCAGTGCAGTAAGCGGGCTTGCCGGCAGCAGGGACAGCATGGGCAACGTAAGCAGGGCCCCCACCCCAGCCTGCTGCCATGCGGGGAGGGGACAGGCTTGCCGTCAGAGGCATGGGCAGGGATGGGGCGGGCGGGTGTGGGAATGGCAGGTTTGGCAGCCTGAGCTCAGGCTGCCCATCTCAGCTCGTCTGGGCCACCCTAGACCCCACCCTTTCTCAAGGGGCCCATCCGGACATGGGCCAGGCCAGAGCTGGGAGCTGTCCCGGGTGGGCAAGGAGAGACGGAGTGGCCAGCCAGGTGATGGAGGAAGGGCCTGTGCTGTACCCCTCCCCACAGAGGCACTGGAGCCCAGGCCCTCTGCCCGCTGACAGGAGGGAGAAGGCTGGTCACCTGGCACTTCTCCCCTGGGGGTACAGCCCAGGGCACTTTCCCGATGTCAGTCCCTCCACCCTCCTGAGCAGGGAGGAGCCAGGGAGGGAGTTTGCCAGGAACCCTGGTCATGCCATCCCGGGGGTTAGGCTTGAATCTCAGTCTGGCAAGAGTCTGAGAGACCCTCTAGTGATGGTGAGAGGAGGCCAGAGAGGGAAGCAGCTTGATTGAGGTCCCCCAGCGAGGGCATGCCTGAGCAGGACCCTGGCCTAGAAAGCAGCAGGTCTTCGGGGTGGGCTCGCCTCACGGCCTCCCTGCCTTCAGAGTGTGGAGCACCGCGTGCTGTCCCGGGACCCATCTGCGGAGCTGGAGGCGAAGCAGCCCGACTCCGGCATGTCCTCGCCCAACACCACCATGTCTGTCCAGCCACCGAACTTTGACCTCAGCTCGCCCACCAGCACCCTCTCCAACTACGACTCCTGCTCATCCAGCCACTCGAGCATCAAGGGCCAGCGCCCTCCACGTGGTGAGTGGGCTGGGCTGGGAAGGGGGAGGAAGGAGAGACTGCACCCAGACCACGGGGCCCCTGAGCCTGGAGGCCAACATCATCGCCTGCTGTCTTAAACACTGGGAGGGGATACTCCCTGAGGTGAGAGAGGGGTGTGTGCCCATCACAAACATACATGCACGTCTACACATACTCCCCTCCCACAAAATCCACATGCACCCTGCACACAATTCATTGTTCTCAGTTATCCACACTCAAAAGTGCACACTTGTACATGTGTACACACAATATACAGACATGAATGCACATAAATGTGTATACAGAGCCATGCAGATATATGCACACACCTACCTTACACACAGGCACATGATCTTCCATTTCCATACTGCAGAAATGCACGCTCACACCACGTCCACAGACCAATGCATACACATTCATAAATACAAAGAAGCATGTGCACAAATGTGCACACACTCAAACACACACAAAAGCACAGACGTGCAGGCGGAAGCCAAGCATGCATGTACACAGTGACCACGCCCTGAGCATGGGTGTCCATCCACCCACAATGCCTGCTTCATTCCACCAGGTGGTGGCCTGCAGAGCTTTCAGGGGTGCCTTGTGAAAATCGGGTGTGGCCATCCATGCTCCTGCTACCTGCCCTGCCTTCCCCTCCACCCCCCGCCCCTCCAGGTGACTCTGGCCTCTAGACACACCTGGAGCCCAAAGCCCCCTGTGCTTCCTCTCCAAACCTGAGCACCTGGTCTTCCCCCAGAAAGTGCAGGGCTTGGGAAGGGCAGGCCCAGGGGAAAGGGCTGGCACTGCCAGAGCCACAGTGGGCACACCAAGTGGGGCCCTTGAGCCTACCTTGTCCCTTGGCAAGTAGTTTCCAGGTGGTGGAGAGTCGGTCCTCGGGGACAGCCTCTCTACAAACTCCCACACCTGGCCTTCCCTCCCACCTCCCCAGGGCTTCCTGGCACAAGAGCTGCAGACATACAGAGCTACATGGACATGCTGAACCCCGAGCTGGGCCTGCCTCGGGGCAAGATGGGGAAACCTGTACCGCCACCACCACCACCCAGCTTCCCTCCGCCACCCCCACCTCCAGGCACCCAACTGCCCCCACCCCCTCCAGGCTACCCAGCTCCCAAGCCCCCGGTGGGGCTACATGCAGCTGACATCTATATGCAGACCAAGAACAAACTCCGCCATGTGGACACCGAGGCCCCCAAGAAGGAGGTAGTGAGCCCTCAGCCCCTGCCTGCCTACCAGCAGTGGGACTGGGCTGATGGGGACAGGGCAGGGTGGGGTCTCAGGGTCCATGGCATGTTAAGGGTTGAAGCTCTTGGCCAGTCCCATGGGGGCTCAGGGCTGGGTGCTGGGACTGGGAGGTGGATAAGACAAAGCCACTGCCCTCAGCAGGGAGCTGGGGGTGAAGGGACATATACCCCCACAGCTGTGCCCTGCCAGAAGCTAGGTCTGTGCCACTTTTGCAGGATTGTCACAGAGTTGACAGAGAATGCATGCTGACTGCCCCTCCACAGACATGCACACACCCACACAGCCTGGGCTCAGGTGGAGAGTGGCACCCCAGGGAGGTGTCTTCCAGGTGGGAGGTGTTGGTGGCATGGCTGTGGAAGTGAGGACCAGGGGGGGAGGTAGGGGAAGGCTGAAAGAGCACCACCAGGACTTGGCACCCGCTGGCAGTGGGGCTGGGGGAGGTGGCGCTGAGGCTGACTCCCATTTATGACGTGAGCCCTGGGGGAAGCAAGCTTTGAGGAGCCGATGAGGCCAGTGCGGGCATGAGTATGAGGTGCCTGGGGACATCCAGGGCCTGCAGGCTCCTGGCTGAGGCTCCGGAGCAGGGGAGAGCAGAAGTCTGGTCTGGGCAATGCTGGGAGTCCTGGGCCCAGAGAGGCCCCCAGCATACTGGCCTAAAGAACAGAGCAAGGCTGGCCTGAAAGGTGAGGGGACAGCCTGAGGCTGCAGGTGGCCTGGTGTAGGGGTGGCAGCCCCCTAGAGTTCTAATGGAGCCCAGGACCTTGCCTTTCTCTCTTAAGCCTAAGGCAAGCCACCCCAGAGCCAAGGAGCTGAGTAACCAGTCTGCACAAGTGAATCGGGTCACAAGGCCACTGGGCAGGGGAAGCTTTGGGAGGGACACTGAGCCTCCACAGAGACTCCAACTGACACCCCCTTTATGCCATCTCAGACCAAGCTCTCACGGCGGCTTCCCCTTTCATCCCTGGGAGGCGGCGGAGGCTGGAGCAAGCAGGGCTGCAGGGGGCCTGGGATAGCGGACTTTCCCAGCCTGGCCTGTGGGCGCCGCCCAAAGCCGCAGGACAGGTGGCGCAGCCAGCGCCCCCTCTCCACCCTTGAGCCCTAGCGCTAGGACTGCGCGGTCCCCGCGCCCCTCCCTAGTGTGTGCGTGCCAATCCACAGGCGCCGGGCGGATCCACAAAGAGCCTTTTGTGTGCCCGCTGGGCCCCCAGCGCGGGTGCCTGACCGGGCAGAAGCAGGGTCGCCGAGTCCGAGCCTCCGGGGCTGCAGGGGGCGCCGAGGGGGCGGGCTGGCCCAGAAAACAAATCCTGCGGTGTCGCGTTTCCTGCAACGTGAGCCTGCTTAGGCGGGGCGCAGAGGGTCCGAGGCCACCGCGGGGACGCACGGACTGGAGGCTGGGGCACCGGCCAGCCCCCACCCTGTCACTGGCCTTTGGCACGGCCGCCTCACGTCCCTCTCCCTGCGCCGGGCCCAGCAGGGGGCAGCCTCGACGGGGCGGGACGCTGCGCTGTCACCCGACCCCGCCTCGCCGCCCCTGAAACTCGAGGCTTGGGTGCGGGTGTTGGTGTCGCTTTCGCGGACGGCGATGGTTTCCAGATGCGGGAGGGGAAGGGCAGGGGCGCGACCCGGAACTGGGGGGCCAAAGATGAGAGGCTCCACTGCCTGTTGTAGGCTCTCGTCTGGTCTCTGGCGATGCGTAGAGGGATGAAGGTCGCGGTGTGCAGCACCTAGCTTAGGGACAGGAGCAGGGGGTGGAGCCACATCTGGCCGGTGGGGCAGGCGCGGCGCAGTGGCCAGGTGTGGCGTCCCCGACTGCTGGAGGATTTCGTCCTGGGATTGGCGGGCCCCAGGTGATGTCAGGCCGACTGAGCCCATAGGCCCGCCACGCGCGGGCGGGCGCGGGCCGGGCTGTAACCTGAGAGGAAGGATCAGGTAACGCAGGTGTCGGGTCTGTGCCGCCCCCGCCGGCAGGTGCACAGCGGGGGCCATCGGCACAGTCGCAGGTAGGAGCAGCCCCGGGCATGGAGGCTGGGGGCTCTGGGCAAGCGGGAGTCTAATCGGGCACGAGCTCTTGAGAGGGCTTCCTCTGGGTCCGGACCCCCGCGAGACTGGGCTCGGCGGAGCCTTGCGGACGCGCGGTTGGTCTGGTAGCCGGGAGTCGGGTGCAGCCGAGGCCCTGGCTCTGGCTAAGCTGGGAGGTTCCCCTTCTCCGGCTCCCCCTGGCGTCTGGTCTGGGCCACCCCGCCCCTGGGCCCGCCCCTTCTGGCCTCAGTGGGGGCCCCTGTGCCCCTTGGCCCACGCCCAGAACCCTTCCCTGTAGCTGAGTCTGCCCTTCCACCGAGGCCCCACGACCCTCGTCCCGGCTCTGAGAACAGGGGTGACTGCTGTTCAACGCAGCCGGCTGCACCCCTCGACGGCCGCTGGCCGCGAACCCTGGGGAGGTGAAGAGTTGGGGAGGGGGTCGTGGGGGCATTAGGGGCCAGTGCCCGAAGCCCAGCGGCCACTGTCTTCCCGCAGCCAAGCTCCTGCGACGGCCACAACGGGCTGCGGAGGCAGGACTCCGGCCGCAAGCCCCGCGCCTTCAGCAAGCAGCCCAGCACGGGGGACTACTACCGCCAGCTGGGCCGCTCGCCCGGGGAGCCGCCGGCCGCTCGCCGGGGCATGGCGCACAGCGAGGAGGTGCGTGCCCGCCAGCCCGCACTCGCCGGCCGCCCGAGACCCGACCCTGCCGCCCGCTGCTCACTCGCTGGTCCCTCCGCTCCCCCGCAGGCGGCGCTGCTCCCCGGGAACCACGTGCATAACGGCTGCGCCGCGGACCCCAAGGCGTCCAGGGAGCTGCCGCCGCCGCCCCCGCCGCCGCCGCCGCCCCTGCCGGAGGCCCTGAGCTCGCCACCGCCTGCCCCGCCTCTGCCCTTTGAGGGCGCTGGCCCTGGCTGCGGGCAGCGTCGCTCCTCGTCGTCCACCGGCAGTGAGTAGTGCGGGATGCGGGTTGGGGGGCGGCGCTAGCCCTGAAAGAGGAGGGCAATCTAGACACCGCCCTCGCCCCAGCTGTGACTGCCCTGGCCCTTCCTCCTTTCCCACTTGTCCTTCCTGCCAGCCCCTGCCCCACGGAGTACTTGACCCTAAGGGAAGTCTCTGGGTGGCTTCTTTCCTGCCTGAGCGGGACTGGGCTGTGTAACCTGCAGCAAGTCCCCTACCGTCTCTGGGCCTGTCTGCCACTGGCTAGGGAAGGCCCCCAGCTCTGGGCTGGTGCTCTGATGAGCTGGAGGGAAGCTCTAAGCAATAGAACTAGCTTCAAGGAGGCAGGGCTGCTGGCCAACCTTCTTCCTGCCTCTGATCTATCCTGAGACCCTCTTCTTCCCCCCAACTCTTTATCTGGTCCCTCAGACCAGACCTGAGCACAGACCTAAGTTCTTTTCAGACATGTCAGGGACTCTTCCTAGCCAGATCCTGACAGGGGCCTGGCCCTGGGGACCCATCTTGGTTTCCTCTCCCTCCTCCTGGTGACTTCCCTTCCTTTTTAAATAGCTAAACTGGTGACCAGGATTCTTGTGCTTTTCTGTAAAATGGAGCAATGTCCCCTCTGCCAGGCCTCCTGGAAGGCCCAGGAGGTGGTGCTTGGGTGCCAGTGCTCCCAGCCTGGTGGTGGTACCTTCCTCAGCCAGCCACTCAACGCAAAGACCATGCTTAGTGGCACCACCCACAGCTTTATCTCCCTGACTAGGTCCCCTGGGGTCCCTGTGGTAGCATGTCCACTAACAACTGAGCCTTCAGAAAGCCCCCACCCCATCCCCAGCTCTGGGGTCAGCTTCTTCCCTCTGAAGCCTGCATGGGGCTGAAGCTAGGAACAGAAGAACAGTAGGCTCTGGACTTCCCCAGACACCTGCTCCCAGCAGAGCCTGGGCTGGGTGCCCTATCCCAACCCAGTGCCAAGATAGAGGCCCTTGCTAGGGGGGCGAGGGCCAGTAGTGTCCCTGCCCATCCCTCAGGGCCATCAGCCAAATTGGGAACTGGACGGATCACCCTTGTGGGGCCCCAGAGCAGCCTGAGCCAGGGCCAGATGGGCAGGAAAGCACCTCCTCTCCTCTCCCCTTCCTGCCCTCCCTGGCTCTCTCTCACTGTCCCTTGCTGTCCCAGTCTCATCCCGGCCCCCTCTCCCTCCTAACGTCACTGACTTCTCTCCTCTCGGTCCCTAGAAGTGAGAGTCCTGAGGCACAGGAAGAGTGAGTAGCTGCTGCTCCTGGCTGAGGCTGAGGCACGGGGTGGGGGAGACGGCAGGAGAAGCGAGGCAGAGGGGCTGGGACTCAGGAAAGGGCAGGGTCAGGAGCTGGCAGGCGAGGAGACCTTGATGCCATTGGGGGCCTTGCACCCCACTACCCTCGTATGCCCAACACACCCATATATGTGCCCAATTGTCCTGCACCTGGCTCTGGTTTTGCCTAAAATCAGTGAGCCGGCCACACTGCTTTTCCCTCCCTGTCATTGCCCTCTGGAGTCCCCAGCCTGGGAATCCAAGAGCTGTTGGCCCATTTTGTTTCTCCCTCCCAGACCTGGCCCTTTCCTCAGGGCTCCAAAGTCGTCCCTCCCTAAGTCCCCATTCGCCTCTGCCAGCCAAGTCAGAAAATGCAAAGTCTGTTCCGGGCATTTGCATATTATCCGCCTGTCCTTCTTCCTGGGTGCCCCCCCATAGCCTAAGTAAGGGCTCTGCTTTCCTGGGTCCCCCCAGAGCTGAGCCGCGCTTTGCCATAAATGTGCTCCCAATTGCAACCTGTGTGTCTGCTCGTGCATCTGTCCGTCACTGTGTGGGGAGGGGCGGCCAGCTGGGCACTGACACTCCAGGGCCCTGACTCTGTATGGCCATAGAGGCCCCAGTTGACTCAGTCCAAGGGTCACTGGGCTTTACTGATGCAGGGAGGGGGCCAAAGGGAGACTCCACCCCAGCAGGGCTGAGCCGGGGAACCCAGGACAAAGGTCGGTGGCTGGCCCCAGGTAGTGTAGTGTTTTGGAGCTGGACAGGCAGTGGCTGGGTGGAGACATATGCTGGAGTCCCCAGGGCCGGCCCAAGAGCCACCATGAACTCCCAGGGACCTCCAGGCAGAGGCCCTACACCCTGTGAGTAGGGCTTGGAGGATGGTGGGGCTGCCATGCTGCCGGGGGCCCTGAAAGCTGCCCAGAGGACCGGGATCTGGAGAGCTACCCTCTGGGCCCAAGGGAAGGACCCAGCCGGTCCTGGCTTGGGGGGAGGGCTGGAGAGGGGCGGGTGGGGGGCGGTGGGCACGTGTCCCCGCCACAGGCTAGCGCCTCCTCTCCTGCCTCCGCTTAGGCACCAAGTCTTTCAACATGATGTCTCCGACGGGCGACAACTCAGAGCTACTGGCTGAGATTAAGGCGGGCAAGAGCCTGAAGCCGACGCCGCAGAGCAAGGGGCTGACCACAGTGTTCTCAGGCAGCGGGCAGCCGGCCTCCCAGGTAGGCGGGCCCGACAGGAGCCCCCGCCCTGGCTCCCTGCGCCCGAGCCCGTCGGGCGCTCAGCCCCGCCGCTTCTCCCCGCAGCCCGACTCTCTGCTGCCGCCGGTGTCGCCTGAGCCATCACCGGCCCGGAGCCCCAGCCCGCCGGCCGCGGGGCTCCAGCCGCTGCTCAACGGCAGCTTGGCGCCGGCGCCGCCCGCCACCCCAGCGCCGGGCGTGCAGCTGGACGTGGAGGCGCTCATCCCCACGCACGACGAGCAGGGCCGGCCGATCCCCGAGTGGAAGCGCCAGGTGATGGTGCGCAAGCTGCAGCTGAAGATGCAGGAGGAGGAGGAGCAGCGGCGGAAGGTGGGTGGGGCGGGGCTTCTCAGCTGGCCGGGGTCTGCGTCTGTGCCTGCAGCCCATCCCCCACGCCACCCCATCTGCCCCAGCCCTTCCACTCACGCGGCTCCCAGGTCCTTTGGGTAAAGCAGGGTTTCAGGACCCTGTCCTTCTGGGGCCAGCAGCCTGTCCTTTGAAGTGAGGTGGCAATGTTTATCAAACTCCAATGTGCCTTCAAATCACTCAGGATCTTGTTAAAATGCCTTTTCTGATTTAGGAGGTGTGGGTGGGGCTGAGCTTCTGCATTTCTAACACGCTCCTGGGTGAGGCCAGTGATGGTGCTGGTCTAGGGACCACACTGAACAGCAAAAGGGCTTTGGTCCCTGTCAGTCTGACCTGGACTCTGTCCCTGAACTGCCCCTTTCCCGATGATCATGCTCAGCCTCACGCAGCCTCAGTTTCCTCAGCTGTAACATGAATTGATCGTCACTAGCTGGCAGGACGGTTTCTATTCATTTGTCCAACAAACGTTCCCGAGTGCTGTTTATGTGCCCCATACACTGTCGTAGCCTCTGGGGATTCGTGGTGAATGTACCAGGGCCTGCTCCCAAGGTGGCTGCAGGGTGTGTGTGTGTCAAGCAAATTAGGAGACAAAACAGGACGCTGCGAGCGAGTGAGCAACTGGGGAGACAAATAATTGAGATATTATGACCCAGCTGGCTGTGGTGGGGAGTACATGGGACTGGGACAGCCCTAAACTGGCCACCTCATTTGAGCTGGGAACAGAGTTGGTGAAGAGGAAGTGATGTCTACGGAGAGACTTGAAGGATGACCAACGGGTGGCCTGGAAAAGAGCTGGGTGAAGAGCCAGAGCCAGCAGGCAGGACAGGGTGGTCTGGACGCCAGAGTGGATGTGGCTTTGTGACTGTACCCTGGGGTGCTGAGCTGGGGAGGGCAGTGGGGGTCAGGTTACCAAGGCCTGGCCAGCTGCCTGGAAGACAGTGGACTTTCTCCTGGAGCAGTGGGGAGGAGGGGCGGTTAAGCAGTGCAATGGCTTCATCATGGTTGTGTGTGGGGAATGGGTTGTCCTGGGTCAAGGTGAATCACGGAGGCCTGTATGGAGGTGAGGGCTGCCCCAGGGTGGAAGAGCTGGGCACTAAAGTGCTGGCCAGAGGTGGAGAAAAGTGAGAAATAAAAGAGAATGTAAGTGCGTGGCAAGTCCTGCTCTGTGTGTTGTATTATCTGCCCAGTAGGATGAGGGGAAGGGCTGAGAGTCCCAGGGGAAACTGCCCCTTGAGCCTCCTTAAGAGCCAAGCGGCCTCTTATTCAGCACATAAAACACTGGCGACAGGACAGGGAGGGCTGGGGCCACGGTGGAGCTTCAGAAGGGGTCAGGAGTCTGGGGGCAGAAGCCTCACAATTGCAGGCCTTGGCTGGGGTGGGGAGGGCCACAGTGCCTCTCAGCTTCAATGCCTTTTGCATGTTCCTTGGGTGGTGTAATGAGCGACCAGGCCAGGCGTGGAGACCCCGTCTGCCGGCCTGCCCTCCCTGCCTCGGCAGCAGCGCCCAGCGACCGGCTATGCCCCTCGCCAGCGACCAAAGTGGACACTGCACAGAGCCCGGAGCAGCGGCCCAGGCCGAAGCCACGCCTCGCCCCAGCCTGGCCCTGCAAACGCAGCCCCGCGAAGCCATTACACCACCTGGGACATGCAAAAGGTCCCCGGCGCCACTGCGGGAGCTGGGCCTGAGGGAGACGCTCCTCCCTCCCCTCTCTTGTCTTCCCCGCCTTAGCTGACGGCCGCCAGCTCGTGCTGCTACCCCCGCGACGGCTGGAGGTACTCCCGCGAGCACAACGCCATCCTCGGGCCCTTCGGCGAGCTCATGACCGAGTCCGACATCCTCCGCATCGAGCAGCAAATCGAGAACCTGCAGGTGTTGCACAAGGCACAGAAGCTGGAGGCGCGCCTGGAGCAGCTGGAGCTGGAGCTGGAGCAGCTGCTGCCCATCTCGGCCGCCCTGTCGGCGCCGCGCTTCACCGTCGACCCGCGCCGCATGCACGGCCGCGCCGCCAGCCTGCCCGCCTGGTGCAGCAAGATCTCCACGCTGCTCAAGAGCATGGCCACGCTGCTGGCCGCGCTGGGCGGCCGGCCCGCGCACCTAGGCGAACTGCTGGCTGCAGACACCGGCCAACCGCTGGCGCCGCTGCCAGATGCGCCCTGTGGGCCCGGGCCACTGTGCCTGGGCCGCTCGCACTCGCTCAGCTGGTGCCGAGAGGCCGTCGCACGCGAGATCCTCGAGTGCGGCGTGTCTGTGCGACACCTCCGTGCCACCTACGAGCTGCGCGCCCAGGGCGCAGAGCCAGCGCACGCCCCTCGCCGCAAGCTGTCGCAGCCCGCGGGCGCCCCAGGTCGCGAGCCCATACTCGAGGAGGACTACGTGGCGGCTGGCACCAGCGAGCCCAAGGCCGCCGGGGAGCCCCCAGGCGCCCTGGGCGCGCCCGAGGCGCCGGCCTGCCAGGCGGCGCTGCCTGAGCCCGAGCAGCTGGCGTACCGGCCGCCGCTCTCCACCGAGCTAAGCGGCGTACAGGACTACCTCGACATGCGCAAGGAGCGCATCGTCTACCTCTTCCTGGAGCACTGGCGCAAGTGGACCTTCCGCGGCCCCGGGCGCCTCGCCCAGGCGCGCCTGCGCAGACTGCTGCCCCGCGTGGTGGCCGCCGGAGCCGGCCCGGAGCCCGAGGCCGCGGACGCCACCCAGCAGCCAGCGAGCGACAGCACGGCCCGCGGCCCGGATGAGCGGCTGCGGCACCTGCTGAAGCAGCGGCAGGTGGTGGGCAAGCTCCTGGGCCACTGGCGGAGCCTGCTGCGGCAGGTGCCAGCGTGCCACCCGCGCGGCCCAGGCCTGGCGCACGGCCTATACTGGCCCGAGCACTTCCTGCCGCCCCTGGACGGCGGCGCGCCCCCGCGCTACGACAGCCTCACACTGGACCTCTTCATGCTCGGCTACTTCCAGCTGCTGGAAATGGGCCTGAGCCGGGAGGAGCGCAAGTTCCGCCACCTGCTTTGCTACGAGATGTTCGACCGGCTGGGCAGCCACCCGTGGGAGCTCATCCGCCTCTTCCACCGCGTCGTGATCGAGGAGGTGGAGGCCGGCAGGCGCAGCTGGAGCGACGGATTCGAGGACCTTAGGCGCCAGTTCTTTGGAGACAGCCCGGAGGCTGAGCCGGCCTGCGAAGAACAGGCCAGGAAGGAGGAAGAGGAGGAGAAGAAAGGAAAGGAGGAGAAAGGAGAGGAAGAGAAAGGAGAGGAGGAGGAGAAAGAAGAGAAGGAGCGGGCCGATGAAGTTCAGACGGAGGACCCGCCAGAGGACCAGCTCGAGGCCCCGGCCCCTGCACCGCAGCCTCCGCCTGCGGCGCCTCCCCCCACCTCGGACCCTGCAGGTTCCGAAGCCCCTGCCGCTGAAGACCCGTTGGAGCTAGTGTCCGAGATGGGCGAATTCAGCAATGAGGACATCTGCCGCTACATCGATCGCAGCTTCTCCTTCTGGAAGGAGAAGGAGGCAGAGCTGTTTGACATATGAGCAGGGGAATTCGGAATGTACTCTCAAACGTCTTAACCTGGGCCTGGATGCCTGCCTGATGCCTTTTAGAGGCAGAAGCGCACAGGAAGAACCTGGGATGGTGGCCTTGAAAAGCCCAGGATGCTCAGGACCAGGCTGTGTCAGCCTTTGGGGTCCCATCAGAGCAGGTTATGGGGCATTAGCCAGAAGAGGCAGGGCATGGCACAGAGCAAACCTGCTGTCCACCTCTGGCCTTGCTGGGCTGTGTGTGGAGCCAGGCAGCAGAAGACACCCCTTTGAATGGGGGACAATGAGTCCACCTTGGAGCAGTATGGTGTGGTCTCACTCGCTCTCTCCCTCTCTCTGTTTTTCTACTGGAGTTCACAGCTACCTCCTTGGCTGAGGTCAAGGGAGCCCCGTGTGCAGTGCTCTGTGTGATGTGTACAGAACCTTTCTCCCCTGTAACTTTCAAGAAATAAATCTCTTTGCCATAAGCTGCCTGCATTGGACACCCTCCCCCATGTCATTGCAACCCCACAATTGTAGAGCTGGTGACCACTCCATTGGTGAGAGGGCAAGCATGGGCCAGAAGGTCTTTCACATACAGGGGAGCCAGAGGCAGCCTGAGCCTCCCTGAGCCTACAGGGTGTGTGTGGACCCATGTCTGCCTCTGCCCAGAGGTTACAGACCTGGGGCCACCTGTCCACCTACCCTTGTGGGGAATCAGGCTCAGGGTCTCTGGGGCTGAGCTACTTCATTCTCTGCTCCTGTGCTGCACTGAGCTCTGATCTCTCTGGTGCCTCCTCCAGGACACAGGGACTGCGTTCTTGGGGGTCAGGAGGCCCCCTCTGAGGGGGCTATGACCAGACACTTTTATTGACTTGTCCCATAGAAGGGCATCAAAAGAGTCTTTTCCTGTGACTACATCTGCCTCCTATTGTCCCTGATTCCTCCAGGTCCCCCGGGGTTAGGGGTCTGGCCCCATACCTCCCAGACCCTACTGACCCTGAAGCTTTGTGCTTGTGTTTCAGGAGGAGGAGGAGGAGGCCCGCTTGGCCAGCATGCCTGCCTGGAGGCGGGACCGCCTTCGGAAGAAGCTGGAAGAGGAGAGGTGAGCTAGGGGTCAGGCAGAGGCTAGCCGGGCAGGGTGTCTTGATCATGTCCTTTAAATGGAGGCACCAACTAACACTGTCTCTTTTACTTTCCAGGGAGCAGAAGCGGTAAGTTGGGGGCCTGCCACCCCTACCCCCACCCAGTTGCAGAGGCTTATCTCTTCCTCCAGCCCTATCCTGAGCAAATCCTGTCTCTCAGCCCTTGTAGCACAACCTTTCTGCTCCCGATAATGCCACCAGAGCCCTGTCCCCCAATAACTTACTCCCTGTTTCCCAAAATCTTGCTCTTACATTGCGATAAACTTGCTTCCGAATTACCCAGTCCCCATCTTCTACTAACCTAGCTTTTCTGCTGCACAGTTAACCCAACCCCAGTATCAATAACCTTGTGTGTTTAGTTTAAAACTTAGTTTCTGTCCCCATTAATCTAGCCCAGTGATGTCCAAGAGAAATATAATGTGAGCCATATGTAATTTAAAATTTTCTAGTAGCCACATTGAAAAAATAGATATAGGTGAACTCAATTTTAGTAATAGTGTATTTAACCCAATATATCAAAATATTATTTCAACATGAAATTTATAGGCTGGACGAAGTGGCTCACGCCTGTAATCCTAGCACTTTGGGGGGCTGAAGCAGGGGGTGGCTTGAGGCCAGGAGTTTGAGACCAGTCTGGGCAACATAATGAGAATCCATTTCTACAAAACTTTAAACAAACAAACAAAAACCCTAGTGTGAGCCTGTAGTCCCAGCTACTCAGGAGGCTGAGGCAGGAGGATCACTTGAGCCCAAGAGTTTGAGGTTGCTGTGAGCTAGGCTTGTGCCACTGCACTCTAGCCTGGGAAACAGTAAAACCCTGTCTCAAAAAGAAAAAAATTATTGACATGATTTATACTCCCTTTTTAAAACTAAGTCTTCAAAATACTGTGTGTATTTTACACCTACAGTACATCCCAGTTTGTACCAGCCACGTCTCGAATGTTTAATAGCCACATATGCTTGGCTGCTACCCTGTCAACAAAGCAGATCCACCCCTATGTTCTAATTAACCTGTCTCTAATTCCCCAGCCCCTGTCCCCCAATTATATGGTCCCTCTACTCCCCAGCAGCCCAAGCCCAGTCTCCAATAATTCAGACTGACAGCTCCCCAGTAACTTAAGTCCTGGCTCCAATAATCTTGCCCCTGCACTCTGTAACACCCTCCTCACACAGTGACCTGGCACCTCCGTTTCCACGAGCACCTCCAGCCCCCAGTAACCCAACCTCAGCTTCCCACTTGCCCAGTTCTGGTGTGTCCCAATAACCCGTCTGTCCCCAGGAAAGCCCCTCTGCCCTCAGCAACCCAGCCCCTGCCTTCAACCCACTGCTCGCCACCAGTGATCTAGCAGGCTGCGGTCCTGGTGCTGGGTCCCCTTTCTGCCAGCCCCAGTATCTGCCTCCAGGCTTCACTGGGTTCTGCCCCTAACCCGTCTCTAGGAAAGAGGAGGAGCGGCAGAAGCAGGAGGAGTTGCAGCGGGAGAAAGAGCAGTCGGAGAAGCTGCGGACACTGGGCTACGATGAGAGCAAGCTGGCGCCCTGGCAGCGACAGGTCATCCTGAAGAAGGGGGACATCGCTAAGTACTAGACGTCACGGCCTCCTTTCCGCAGCCTCGCGAGTTCCGGGGGGCCTCCTACCACCCGCCTGTCCCGGCCTGGGCACAAGGGCTGGGAGCCGTACTACTGCCCCCCCCCCGCGCGCTGGAACCCCTCCCTGACCCCCAGCACCCTGGCCCCCCGCATTCCCAGCCCTCGACGCTGGAGCGCGCCCGCTGCCGCTGCAGTAAAAGTGCCCAAGCTGCTGACGCAAAGAAAAAAAAAAAGCTGCTTATTTGCATGCCTACTTAACACATATTTGCATGTTGGTTGAATGTCAAAGTGTACAGAGCTCTCCCCAGCCCCGTGGGTGGCACTTTGTTTTCCTGCGGGGTGCGTGCTCAGCCGCAGCCCCCTCCCCCGCTCCCCGGAACCCGCGTCGCCGGCGCATCCTGGGCGGAGGCAGGCCCCGAGCTCGGGGACGGGGTTTTCCTCCCTTCCTGACCCAGATCTGCGCTCAGCCCCAGCCCGGGCCGCATTTCTCATCCCCGCCGACGTTTTCCTCTCAGTCATTTGTTTACCAGAAACGATGAAGACCTCCCGTCGGGACGGAGTTGCCGCTCCCGGGGCCCCACGTCTGTCCCCGCCTCCCCCCGGTTAGGTCTGCGCCCGGTCCCCAGCCGGGCCCCTGGCTCCGGACCCCTCCACTGCCCTGGTGGAGTGGAGGACGAGGGGCCGAACCTGCGTCTCCAACTGCTGCCCCCGCCGCTCGCACCCTCATTAAAGCTCTCTCGGCCGCCGGGCTCACGCTCACTTTCACTCGCCGTCGCGCGACTCCGGGCACCTGGGCCAGGGCGACGCGGGAGGGCTTGGGCGCTGCGGCCACGCTAGGCAACGTCGCGGGGGGACCCGGGGGGACGAGACCCCTGGCCCCTCGAAAAGCCTGGGCTGCTGACCACGCCCAGCCCCTCAGAACGACAAGCACAGCTTTTCTTGATGGATTTAATACCCAGGGCTCAGCCAAGCTCCGGCGGAGCAACCTCTTCGCCGCCGCCCAGGGTCCTTCGTGCTGCCTCGCCGTAACCGGAGTTCTGGAGTGAGCGCGGTGCGGCCGCTGGCGCTGCTACGCAGGGCCGGGCCAAGGGCTTAATAAGTGACATAAAATGTCTACACGCGTAAGTAACCGTACTTAGGGCTTTTGCAAGAGCCACCAGAGCGCGGAGGTGGCGGGCGGTCACCCGCCTCACGGGCAGCGCTGCAGGCGGCTGCGCAGGTCCTCCGCGCACCCGTCCAGTCCCATGCGCTCCAGGGCCGCGTAGACGGCGCCCAGGCCGGCGGGCTGCTGCTGGCGCCAGCGCTTGAGCATCTCGTACTGCTGGTCGCGGAAGCGGCCGACCTCCACCTCCACGGCCTCGATCTCCGCCTCGCGCAGCCCCAGCGTGCGCACGAACTCCTTCCAGCGCCGCGCGGGGACCGCGTCCATCACATCGTAGAGCTGCGGGCCCGGCTGGAGCGCGGCGGCCGCCGAGCCTGCAGGGGGCGCTGGCGAAGGCGCTGGCGCCGGAGGGCCTGGGGGCGGGGCCAGAGAGAGCCAATGGGGAATGCGGCCCGCGGCCAGGAGGCGGGGTCAGGGTTGCGCAGGACCCCCTGGCAGGAAGCCTGCGGGGATGGGCAGGGAGGCTGGCGAGTTAGGGAGCAAAAAGTGGACAAGCGGGGAAAGCACAACTTCCCATCTCAGATCTAGGAGATTGGGGTCAAAGCCTCAGGCCACTGAGGTCACTTACCAAGAGCTCTGTTGGGCAGCTGGTCCCAGGACCATGTCACCTGTGGACAGGGCGCCTCCTGGGTCTGGGGGGAGCCAGGGGTCCAGCTGTTGCCTACCAACTGGACAGTGCAGACCTCGCCGTTGTCGGGGAGCACCAGAAGGGTGTGGGCAGTGTCCGAGGGGGAGAGGTGGGTGGCCTGGAAGCCAAGAAAGGGTCAGGTCAACCCTGCTTGCATAGTAAGGCCCCTTTGCTGCAGTCTCTGACTAGGAATGGACAGTCCCTGGCTCAGTTGGCAGATGTCCCCCCAACTCCACCTCCCCTCATAGTCCCTGCTCTCTCACTGTGGCCCAGCAGAAGAGCTCTTGCCTCTGCCTGGAAAACCCTGCCCCTCCTGTCCTCCTCTTGTTCCCCCAAACCCATGGGGGCACCCATCCCATTGAACTGTTAGCTCCCATGTACTCATCTGAACCCTAGCAGCCTGAGAGCCCCTTGAGGGCAGGCACTGTGCTGGTCTCAGCCACCGATACCTCAGCGTTGTCTGTTATGTCTACCCCATGCTGGCCACCGTGCTAAGCACTGGGGATCACAAGTTATAAAGCCCAACCTCCCAGCTCCAGAGGCAGCCCAGACACTGCTCACCCTCTTCCCAGCACATATTGAGATTCTTACCGGTGGGGTCAGAGCCTTTGTTCCAGCTTCATCTGCTGTCAAAGACAAAGAGGGTCTGGTCAGCAACCAGGCAAGCCTCCTGGATCTGGGTGCTGGACCAGCTCCTCTGGGGTTCCTCTGTACCCCGTACTTCTTGCCTCAGTCTCCCCTTCCCTATCAGGGTTTAGTGGGCTCTGAGCTACTCATCCTGACCCCAGACCCCTGGCAGAGAGTGTGTGTGTATGTATGTATGTGGATGTGTGTGTGTACTTACCAGGAACCATGGGCTTGTGAGACTGGCAATGTCGGTATGTGTAGGTCAGGGTGGCCCCAATCAGAAGTGGGACCACCAGGCCAGCCAGGAGCACCTGGACCCAGAACACTGAAAGAGCAGTAGTGGGTGTCAGGTGGTTGCCACCACCCACCTCCCCTTGGGCCATCCCAGCTCTCCCACATGCATTCCCAGCACACCACCTACTCTGCTTCCAGCCACACACAGCAGCACAGGGCTCAGGACAGCTCCCGAGGGTGCTTCTGCAAGGGAGGGGAGATGGGCTGAAGGAGTACACGGGACAGGAGGGTGGGGCTACCCAGGACTGCCTGACATCTTCTCCATCCTGGAGGCCCTTCCCTCCCCACATCTCTCTCCTCACTCTACCCAAGAATGTTCCTGAAGTACTACTGAAATGTCAATATGTACCCAACAACAATAACCACCACCACTATGCGCTGACCTTCTTCTAGACTAGATTAAGAATCACTAGAATGTCAACTCCAAAAGGATAGGGATTTTTGCCTACTGGGTTCCCTGTCATATCCACACTTCCTAGGAACAGTGTCTGGAAGATGGCAGAGCTCAAAAAAGGCTTGAACGGATAAACGAATAAAGTGCCTTACCCCTTATCCCTTATCCTTGCCCTGAGAAGCCCTAATAGCATCCCCATGTTTAGAGGGGGAAACCACATAGCAGAGAGGTTACCTCTCTGAACTTGCCCAATGCAATCCAATTCCTAATGGCAATTTTGGCAGAAAGTGAAGATATATCCCCTTATTTCTCTGGCATAAGGTGAATCCAGATTTCTTTTTACTGTCTAAAGTTTGCCTGAAACAGGGCCCACCCAGCACAGGGCCAAGCTCCCTCCTCCCTGTCCCCTCCTTCTATCCCTGAACCAGCAGCACCTGTCCCTGAGGCCCCCATCCTGCTCCCAGCCTCCCTTCCCTCTGGCCCAGGACAGCCAGGAAGTTACGTGGGGCAGGGCACGCAGCCATCACCATGCTCATAGAAGCCAGGCAGGCAGGTCCCACAGTCAGTGTCTCTGCTGGAACCTGCAGTCCAAGAGAGGGGTCAGCAAGGAGCAGGGCAGGAAGAGGGGTTTGGGAATAGATAGCTCAGGATGGGGGTACTCACAGGACAGCAGTGTGTGGCGGTGCAGGGTCCCACAGTCTAGGCACGGGCGGCAGTGGAAGGGTGAACTGCTACTACATTGACTGACCTTGCACTCGACAAACCAGCCTGGCTGACAGCCACAGTGGGTGTCCGCCACTGCTGAGCAGTTCTCCATGGCCACCTGGGAGGCTGGCGGGGTGAGGGAGATGGGGAGTGCAGAGGTGGTCAGGGCCAGAGATTCCCACAGAGGCAGGGGCAGATCCCCAGAGAACGGAGACAGGGATAGGCCAGAGAGACAGGCAAGGAAACCCCCAAAGAGACACCACCAGGAAGGAAGAGGGCCAGGGCGTCCTGCAGCAGGATCAGGGTGGAGTGTTCAGTGGAGGGTGGGCACAGGGTCCTCACACCTGAAGTTTGGGCCCAAGCCAGCAACTTCCTTCAGAAAGACCTTGGTTACCTGTAATCCTAGCACTCTGGGAGGCTGAGGCGGGTGGATCGCTCAAGGTCAGGAGTTCGAAACCAGCCTGATCAAGAGCGAGACCCCGTCTCTACTAAAAATAGAAAGAAATTAATTGGCCAACTAAAAATATATAGAAAAAATTAGCCGGGCATGGTGGCGCATGCCTGTAGTCC
>CAUYPO010127587.1:0-16683 GCA_963574435.1 Cheirogaleus major
ATAGTAGCTTTAGCACAGAGATTTTGCTGATGCAAGATACAATGAAAAGAAATGAGAGCATCCAGATCTGTTAATACTTTTTTAAATCTATGTCATAAACCCTTTATACTTCCCCTCATGGAAGGTGCACGATCTGTAATAGACTAAATTTACCAAATTCAGTCCAACTTCATGACATTTATCTTGAAAGTTGTTGAAGATAACTATTCCCTGTGTTCTGTTCGCAAGCGTGTCCAAAGTGAGTAACTTCGTAAAAAAGAAAATCTTCTGTTATGACCTGAAGGAAGTATAAAATCTGTGCGCCAAGTCAGTAGTATCAGTTGATTCATCCAAAGTGATTGAATAATATATATTTTACATATATATACATGAATACATAGATAGTGAATAGTTGGAATGAAAGAGGGTTCAATATCAATTCTCTTCTCACTATGGATCTGAGAATGGAATGGACTGGGAACCCTGAATAGGAATGGGAGAGGTCTGTTTATTTTGAATGCTGATTGCTCACAGTTATTTGAGTTCATTCTGCATTGGATACCAAAATCCATAGTAAAATCACCAATTATTTTTAATAATCCATCATTATGATCAATTTTGTTGAAAATGAAGAAATATAAAAGAATTTATAAAAATAGTCATTATATTTATTCAGTTTCTGAATTTCTGGTGAGCATAACAAAAAGAATTCACTAAGACTCGTCAAGTGACTATAAATTGTACCTATTTGTCTTTCATTTTGAGGCACTTTTTAAAAGCAACCGATATATTCAGAAACTGTTGAGAACATTGAAACCTTGCTAAAAATTTCAATATAACTTTGCCAATATAGTAACTTTTTGGGGGTAAATTGCATTTATTATATCACATACTTGAAGTATTTTTATCAAAACTTTGGAGTGACAGATTTAACACATGTGAATTATGGAACACGTCTGTCATATAATCAAATAGACAAAGCCAGTTTTCATTATCACACCCAATTAGATAAATTAGACTTACTTTCTCTCAGGCACATCTGACCTCATTTATCAATTCAAATAGCTGTGTTAATACACATTCCCTGACATCTCACTTCTTAATGCTATTTTATGATATACAAACCACAAAACCTTACTAAGAGATTATTGTCTAAATAAAATAAGGTTCCACTGCTTTCAAAATGTCTTACTCATACATTCTATGCCTTATTCTCTTAGGATCTTGTGTAGCTGTGACATATTTTTTTTCTAAATAGTAGAGCCATGGAAGAGATGAAGTCCTTAAACTCATAACTACCCCCTCTGCTGCACTGTGGAAAATATCTAAATCCCATTACATTCCTACAGATGTCAATGTAAACCCCGTATTTCTATGCCACACTGTGGTCTTAATAGAAATATGTATAAGACAACAAAACAAAACAAAACAAACAAACAAACAAAATGTGGTCTGGTAATGATTTATGAAATCTTGATTAAAGAAGGCTTTAGTATTCATATTTTAAAATTTTGTGGGGGAGACCTTGGAGGATTTTAATATGTCAAGGCATTAAAATACAGTAAAATTTGGAATGAGAAAGATTTTTATCATTTATTTACCTATCTCCCTATAAGTGTATGTATTTACACATAATACATACACAACTTCTTTTCCACTTTAAGGTTGAAAAGAATGGAGTCCTGTCAGGATGCTTCCTTATCTAAAACCATTCTGATATTAATATTATAAAAGAACTGTATGGAAGGTGAGGATCTGGAAAATGATTCCCTTAAAACTAGACTTGGTTGTGTATCCCTTGGAAAATCATTATGTATTCCCAAGGGTTCTTGTTTTCTGTTTGCAGAATGCTGGTAGAGGATTACAGGTTAGGAGTCCTATGTGTCAACAGAGTTTAGTGGGGAGTGAAGAAAGTGACTGTAGTAGCTGTCACCTGGTTATGGTGACAGCTGGTTGTGGAGTTGGCTGGTTATGGAAGTGAGTGTATTTAGAAGGGGGCAGAGGCCTGACCTGGGTCAGGAGTGAGTGAGGTTATAGGGACATTGAGTTGAGTAACTTGAAATGTATACCATGGTGGTGGAAAGCAGGAGAATCGTGTGTGTGTGTGTGTGTGTGTGTGTGTGTGTGTGTGTGTGGTGGGGGAAGAAGCAAGGTGTTTATCTTTTGCCAGGAGGAGTTTCATATGGGTTTGGCTGTGGTCATTTGATATAATGATTAATTTGGGGGTGAATGGGACAAGAAATGGAAGGATCAGGAAGATAATAACAAGGATATTTCTGCCACTGAAGATTATACAGGGATTAAGGAGAAAGAAGAAAGGAAAATATAAATTTCAGTTACACCTACATTTGTTTCTGGCAGTATTATGTACACACTAAATTCTTGATAAATACCTATTAATTCATTGGCTGTGTTATTTCCTAAGCAATCTAACTAAATCCTCTCTTAAAATAACTCCCTGTTGAAATCAATGACAACTCAGAAGAGATAAATATGGAGAGTGACTCTTCTCTGTTCATCACATATCAGATGAGGGGTAGATCAAATTATAGTAATTTATTAAAGGAATTAGAATTTTGAGAATATGTCATCTTGGGAAATTGTATGGTAGTCAAATAATCTCTATGTAGTTTAAGTTGCTTCAATTTCCACTATCAAGTCAACCAATAGTGGACTTTTGATAGTGGTCTTGATAATATATCATACGTTTTAAACAGTATTTGAGAAACATTTTTCTTATTACATCCGTATTTCCCTAAGGAGATAAGTATTCTTGAAAATAAACATGCAAGGGATTTCTTGGAAAGAATGAAATTATGTATATGTTTTAATTAAAACAAGGTTTTCTTCTTCAGAATTTGTGATAACCTTTACAAATGTGAGAGAAAACATACACACAGAAATGTGAATGCAAATACACACACACACACACACACACACCTTGGGAGTTTCCCAAAGCAGAAAAAAATGATTCTCATTAGTTAGCAAAGATAAGGATTTAAATTCAAACAAGAAGCATTTGAAAGATTGGAGAAAAATCTAACAGTAAGATCAACTGGGGAATGAAACCAATTTCTAGAAGAGATGATGGAATCAAAATCACGTGAAACCTTTAGGTTGCAGCTTCACGAACACGTAGTAGGAAAAGGAGAGAGATGAGACAGATGCTGTCCCACTGGGGAGAGCTGATAAGATGACCCTTTAAGAATCTGCTCCAGGCCTGTGTTGTAGAAGAACGATGTGTCCAGGGACTTAATGTTCTCTAAAGACACAAGAAAAGAAAACATGTGTGAGAAATGAGCAGAGGGGCAGAAAGAGTTTAAATCCCTGGTCCTAGGTGGCCTTCTTTTCTCCATAGTGTGAAAAGAGAGGAGCTAGAGGCCATGCATGTGTGAAAGAACCTGGTGCTGAAGGTGAGAGGGGGCCATTCCTCCATTTATGCGTGACAGCTGCCTGTGGCTGAGCCAGGGAGCCAAGCACAGGAATCCTATGTACCTTTTTCTCTCCCACAGGTGTGGGAACTCACGGAACATGGAAGCAGATATTCTCCTTATCACCAAGAAGTGCAGTTTTAAAGGCAGGTAAAAGATATTTTTTCCTAGAATAATGGGGCAAATAAATGGTCCAGGAAGATTCACTACCGTTTCAGGGCACAAAAAGGTCTAGGAGAGGTCGTGGCTGAGCAGATGGGATAGACATTTTTTTCCCTGCTCAGCTCAGAATTCACTAAGGAAAATATTGCCCTGTGAATGGAATTTATTTTTCCAAGACAAATAAGGACCTGGAGAGAATAACTGAGGAGAACAGAAAGTGCCCATGACCATTTCTATCACACGTTGGGAGCCAACTTGAATAAAGAAGTGGGGATGTAGAACTGATTATAAAAATGATTCCTTAAAATGTTTTTATGCTTTAGTTTATAGGTTGCCTGTTCAAGTGTTAAAATCCACTGTAAATAAATTTGTCCATCATTTAGCAGACTTAATTGCCAGCTTTTCATTGTGCTATTAGGCCGTCTGTGAAGTATGGAGGCTCTTGCATGTGCCTCTCTGAACGTCCATCATGTGCATGCACCTGCACTCTCTGTCATGGGAAACTGCCTTTATCAGGTGATGCTCTTCAAACAGCTGAACTATATTATGGCCAGCTATACCACATGTGAAAAAATCTTTGTTACCTACTGTTAGGTGTTGAATTGTGTTTTCCTTCTCTGAGTGGAAGTTCTAACCCCCAGTACCTCAGAATGTGACTTTACTTGGAAACAGGGTCTTTACAGAAGTAACCAAGTTAAAGTAAGGTCATTAGTGGAGCCCTAATCCAATGTGACAGATATCCTTATAGAAGGGAAAATTTGGACACAGAGATACACATAGAGGGAAAATGATGTAAAGAGACATAGGGAGAAATTGGCCATCTACAAGTCAAGGTGAGAGGTCTCGTCAATCCTTTTACAATCCTCAGAAGGAATTAACCCTGCCAATACCTTGATTTCAGAATTCTAGCATCCAGATCTGTAAGCCAAGAAATTTCTGTTGTTTAAGTAACCCAGTTAGTGGTACTTTGTTATGACAGCCCTAGCAAATCAATAATACCCACTAATTATGGATTCATGTAGATCTCATTCAATCATTCAGCTATGGAGTACTTCCTGTGTATTAGCTACAGAGAATCCATGTCTTGGCCTCAAGGAACTTTTAGTCACTTGGTGAAGACAGATACATAAACTGGCAGTTTTAAAATACCTAAGTAGAAAAAGAAGGATTGGGATGTAGTCAATTCAATTATTTGGTGTTTACTATGTACTAAGCAGTGTAATTAAGAGTTATGAAGCATACTTGGAATCCAGCTCTACCACGGCACTGGCACTTTTGTGATTGAAGAACTATTTAATCTAGGTATTGGTTTCCTTATCTGTAAAATGGTGATAATGATGTCTTCTAATGAGATTATTATAAATATTAAATGGGATAACAAATGTAAAATGTTTAATATAGTGTCTGAAACAGAATATATGGCAGATAGTATGACTTAATGCTTGGGGAATATATCATAACAGAAATGGTATGCAGATAAGTAACTGAGTTGGGGGCTGACCAAATAACCAAACAGAATGTGTAGTCTAGAATTCTACCTTGCTATTCAGTTAAACTTTGTTTATCAGTGTTGCATGGGAAGCACAGCTTGAGTTTTTATAAAGTTAACATACAGAAAGATCTGGGTTAGAATTTCCTGCCTGGTCACAAGGTCTTGGGGACCTCCAAGCACTCTTCTATTTAGGAGGGATAGCTTTGTTTTGGGACCTCCAAGAACAATGAGCATTCCCTTGGATTTGGTTGATATTCTTTTTTGATCTGGGAAATGGAATTTGCATGGGTGGTATCTTAATGATTTTCTGAGTTGTGACTTGGGAAGCTGGATGTGAGATTTGATGGCTAGAAACATTAAAGTGATAAATTTTGAACATTTGGAAATTGTCAAGCTGTTAAAATGACAAGCTTACACAGAGTGAAAAAAGGCAGCTTTTGTTTCAGGAAAAGTTGAGTAGAGTAATCTTGGAATACAGTTCAAGAATCCTCTCTTACATTTATTTCAAAAGAAATGACAGAAAATAATTTTAGCTTCAGTCTGTAGAAGCTTTTGGACAATGGGTGTGCTGGAAATAGGTTTGGACAACGGAGGTACTGGAAATAGATATTTTCTATCCCTGACTTTGTTAAGATAGGGATATTTTTAAAGCATAGGTCTCTATGGTTTCCTGCTAGGCAAATACAGTCACCAGTGCCTCATGTTCTTTCTTCAAAGAAGGCTTTGGTCACTCTCCAGGCTGTGTAGAGTTGGTCCAGACTAGGAATTTCAGAATCTGATGGCCTGTCCTTCACACTTTTTCCTGTGAGACTTGGGATCACTAACAATCCTACAGCATAAGAAGGGTGGCAATTTCCCCCATTTCCTTAAAAACCAAAACCAAAACCAAAGAAACACACAGAAAAACAGTATGAAAAATCACTTCCATGGAAAAAAAAGCAATAAAAACATTAGGACAAATCACTGAGGATAGAGTCAAAGGCTTTGTATTACTTGTATGAGCTTGGGGGAACATTGCCTCTCTCTGGATCTCTAGGTCCTCTTTTAAAAAAAAACCTAGACCTGAACTAGATCCATTCCAGCTTTGAGATGTTCTTGACTGTACATGAATGTATCTGGAAACTGGTAGAGTGATTTTATTTTTGTAGAAGGAATAACATGCATGAATGTCTTTCTACAGAAAGTAGGATTTTAAAAAATTGAATGTTTATTTCATAAGAGAAGTTTGTGTAAAAGAGCCCCTAAGAGGAAGCAAAGGGGCAGGAAGTGTGGAAGAAAGAACTGAAACATAGACCTATCAGATTCCACTGAACCATCAAGGGAACTGATTAAATTCTGGTGGATAAAAATCTTTCTTCCCATAAATAGTGCCCTGGTACTGACCCCATCACGACTGAAGTTTAATATACTCTATATCTACCAATTCTGGGGAATATTTCCACCACTTTTGAACTATGAGTCAACTCTAGCTGAAACTTTTAGATGTAGTGGTTTTGAATTGATTAAAATAGCATCTGAGAATGTCATGCCCTGAACAGACCTATCGTCACTCACTAGGAGAGAGACTCCCTTGTGTGAAGCCAGGCTCCTGTAGTTCTTCTGTGGAGATGGCACTCTTTTGCAGTGACCATAGGAGTAATTTGTAGATAAATTGTCAACCTGTAATGATTAAGTTTAACCATCTGCTTCAAACTCAGTTCACAGCCTTATAGCTAAAATTGGGAATCACCTTTTCAGGTTGGAATGGCTCGTTAGTACACGAGAAAAGAATAAAACCTGTGGTCAGACAGCTGGTAAAGAAAGGGCCAAATGCCCTTCATAACTGTTTCCTCGGCTTGACAGACTTTTTAGAACTCTGCAGAGACAATATGGGGAGAAATAAAAGCCTAGTCATCTACTCCTATTTAGTCAGCTACTCCACATTTCCCTTAAAAAGTTGATTTTACCCTTATGGTAAAGAAGCCATATTGTCTTCTTGACAGCCATAAAAATCTCATGTAGACAAAACCCTCTCAATACTCTTAATAATGTGAAAACTCCATCTGGTTTACTGCACTGCCTATCAGAAATCTAACGTACATTTGTGTAAGACCCTGTGGTGGATTTACCACAAAGCTAATGAAGCTTAATTTTAGAACCTTGAGGTCCTGGATGTAACTTTTTATTTGTAATTCCATAGTGTTTTGCTTAAAGAAGGCCTCCATAATTGTGTAAACACCAGGTTCCACAAAACCTGGACATAACTGTGGTAAGAACAATGTCATGGGGGTAAAGAGGTGAAAGTTATTACCCCTCCTCCATAAGCCTCAGAGCCCATAGTTCATGTCATCCCTCAGAAATATGTACATAGAGGTTGAAAGAGAAACTGAATTCTTCTCAAAGTTTTCTGCCATGTCTATGATTTTATGGCTTGAAGAACCAGCCCCAAAGATGTTTCTAAACTGTGGAGCAATCTGGATCCAGAAATACTTTCTGGAAGAGACAGGTAAGGAAGTAGAAGCTTAGCCTTTTCTTCTGCAGTTAACAGGGAAGATGATTATTTCTCACATTTTCATGTGGGAACCCAAAATATAAATTTCTTCTGTTATCACTTCCCTTTCACTTGCTAACATTATGGTAAGTACAGGATGAATATTCAAATTGGCTGCTAAGACTCCAAGTGATTTAACAAAGTTGACTTTGAGTGGGGATGACTTCAAAAGTAATATCATTTAATTTATATTTTATTCTTTTAGTTGTGAGGTGCCAAAATGCCCAGTTTGTTTTTTTATAGAGAGCTTATTATTAATAGTAGTTTATTAAATTTGAAAACAGCATAATCAACTGCAAATTTCAAAAAGGTACCTGTAGTTTCTTATCTACCTTCAAATATATAAAATAGGCAAATAGTGCTTTAATTTTCAAAGAAGAGGTGCTCTCTCTTAATTGAAAGTCTATGAAAATCAAGGAGACTTTCAAATTATTTTAAAGACTGCTTATGTGAAATTTGCAATATACTTTCGAAATATGCCCCTGTCACAGCTACTGTCTGAATGAGGTTTAAGTCCAATCTGTGCCCCTCAGTTGTCTGTGCTCTCATTACTGTCAGGTGACATCACCTTCCTTGCAGCATCCTCCATGTGTCTGCCATGAGCACATAAAGCTGCATCTCGCTGGAAAGCTCCCACTTGTGACTCAACAGAAATCTAGTTCTTTCCCGGGAGGCTCTTTGAGCTCTATGCAAATAAGCTTCCATTCCATTACTGACCAGAAGGTAGGTTTTGAATTGTGCTATGCTATGAATATTTGCAATGATCTAGATGGACAACTTGAGGATTAGAAATGAAACAACAAAAGGCTTTTTTGGGAAATGAAAAGAACAGAAGGTTTGGGATGGAAGTTATGAAGACAAGAGCAGAGGCAGGAGAGGGAAGGTAATTGATTCCTCCTTCTTAATCTCTGGTCTCCAATTTAATCATACATCAAGTCCCTTATATATATATATATTTTTGCGTTCTTATATAATTATTAATACCTTCTGAACCAAAACTAGAGGAAGAGATCATATCATAATTCGAAGCTGTACTAACATATGCTCCAACATTATATTCCTCAGCCATTGATTCAAATTGAGACAGCATTTGGCTCTTTCATGAGAGTCCTTTTGAGGGGTATTAATGATACTTTCCCACTTTTGCCTCATCAAATAGTAATGATATCTGCTCATTTTTACTTCACCAAATTTGGAGAGAAATTCTAAATAAATATCAAAGAAAAATGCTATATTGATGCTTTTTCAACATTACAGATATTTCTCTTCATAAAATTATTTTTAATTATTAAAAATAGGTTATTTTATTACATGCATTTGAAGTAACAGGGATAAAACATGCTTCTGAAGTCAGGATGTCAACCCAGATGTGAGGAACACATATGTTGACACTGAAGTTAAAAAGACCCCACAAAAATGATAAATGATGAAGGAAAAGCACTATTACAGCAGTTCTTGACCTTTTGAGAATATGACCAGTCTGTCAGCACTAATGGTTTTCTATATTCATAGCAAAAAGCTATGAGTACCTACATTTGGGATGGAGGTCAGATGATATCTTAATATAAAAATAACGAAATGGTACCCCGTCAGACACACAAAATAATTCTCCAGCACTCTCTTTTTCCTGTCTTTCTTCCTTTGCAACATAGATGTATACATGTTTGCATAATATGCATATGCACAATGAGCCAGGCTCCTTTTCCTTCCACCATTCCAACAAATCCAGTCCCAAAGAGGATTCTTAATATCCCTCAAGGCTAATTATGATACCCAGAGTAGTTATTAGGACCAAAACATTTTTTAAGAGTTCTGAGAATGGGGTAAGGGTCAGAAAATGGAATGTAACAGGGGCCCTGAATTAATTTGATCTATTTGCAACTCTTATTGTGTGCTAGAAGCTTTAGAGATTCAGAGGAATCTCTTACAGCTATTATACTCCCCCAACTCTGCTACTCCCTGGCATTTCTCCTTTTGCTTAAAAGTTCTGTCTTTTCACCTAGCTTTCTTGAATTTATCAAAGAAGAACATAGTTTTTTGGAAAGGTCCAGCAAAACTACATTTTCTTGACTATCTGGTTTTTTATTAATGGGTCCCTATAAAGTGATTGATAGGAACTCAGTAGACTAACATTTGATTTGTACAAGAATTGTATGCAACATGAGAGGAAGCCCCTCAAAGTTCTCATTATTCCTTGACAAAGATTGACCATGGTTATGGTTTCAAGGATAGTAAAAGAGAGAAGGTTAAAGGTGAGAGGAATTCCTCCTGGAAGTGAGAAAGAAATGACTTTATGGATGCCAGTGATTCACAAGAGTTAATAATAAAAACTGTAATAAAAATATGGGAAATAAGAATTACAACTAAGAAAAACTACTGCTGTGAATGGCCTATTTAATCAGCAGGAGCCATAAGCACATCAGATACTATGATCAGGTGTCTGGGTATGAGGAAATTCTACTTGAATAAAACCAGCTGCCTTAACAAGGAAGAATCAACTGGTCCACGCATAAAAAGCACTTAATGTCATTAAATTGATCTAGCAAGCCAAGAAATAGAAATTGATTGTCAGTTTGGCCTGAATCAAGAGATTATTCGATAGGCTTCTTTCCTATACTAAGTATTGTAATAGTCATAGACTATATTCAAAACTGTTTAAGGCTAAAGTTTTAATTTGTAATTTTTTTCTTGTTTTTTCCATCAATTCTATACTTATTGTATCAGTGATGCCACAGATCTGATGAGAAAATCATTACCAACCCCTACCCACTCCCCCAAATATCCTATATGAAACAAATTAAGAGTGTTTTTTTTCATTTATTCTCTTATGACGCAGCAACTGAAGGCAGGGGCAGCATTGTATGAGGACAAGGCGGATGCAAGAAAGTTCAATCAGGTCTCTGAGCTCTGAAAAGGTACTCTTTCGGTCTTATAAGTATCTCCAGGGATTCTTCATCTTCAGGTTGCATTAAGTCAAAGATTTCCATTTAAATTTTATATCTCAATGGATAAACTCCATATTAATCGCCTCTGTGGGTCATGTACTTCATGGCACTTCTCTTATTCCCAGTCATTTGACATTTCTTCCTCAGGGTAGCATGACATACATGAGCTATCTCAGAATTTCTTGAATAAATATTCACTATAATCATTTCAAGGGAGGCAATGATAAGTCATTGGCACAAAGGGTTATCTGAATTTTCTTGAATTTAAGAAATTTTTGCTTTATGGCTCAGCAGATAACTGGGAGTCAAGCACTTATTTCCTTCCTGCTCTATTTTGCCACTGGGGAAATACGCGTTGTTTTACCTCAGTGATTTCATATGCAAAATGGGAATAATTATACTTTTTCTTTTGCTCGCTGGAGGGTTAAGAGGATTAATGCTTTTTTTTATGCATACTTTTATACATACTTTTATACATACTTCATGAATGAAATGTGCTTTAAGTGAGAATTATTATTAGGATTATTATCATCAATAAGGATTTAAATATGTTCTTTGTCAAATAGAATCCTAAAAGTTAGAATTCAAGCTAATAAATTAAAACAGGCTTGAGGGGATGTGAACTTGAATGTCTGTCAATGACAATTGGATGCAGTGAGTAATCCAATTTACTTCAGGAAATATGTAGCTGTGGCAGGGGTGAGGAGTAGGTATGAGGATGGAAGACTAACAAAGGGAGCATAGAGATATCCATTAATTCCTTCAGGAAATAGTGGGAGGAATAAAAGGGGTCGGAAGACATATTTACCAAGAGAGGAGAGAAAGGAACTGTAAAAGGAAAAAATAAGGAGAAAGCCCTGAAAAGTAAGAATGACTCTGAGAAATTGGCAAAATTTACAAAGCATAGACTTGGATGTTAGGGAAATGTCAACTGACTGACAGACACAAATGAGATTCAAGGAGAAATCAAGGGGTTGAAGATATAAAAAAGAGCCACTCCAATTATTCCATAATTAGAAGTAAAGTTTTACTTAGGAGGAAAAAGAATAGTGGAAGAAGCATAAAGCTGGGAGAAACCACTTAAATTGCCTCTGAATTCTATACCCCCAATTAAATGTACTTGTTTAGAGAAGAAAACTAAGGTGCTCGAGAGGCTGGGGATACTGTCCTCTAAAGATGAGTTGAAAAGCTTGGACTCTTCCATCTGGGAAGGGAGGTAGAGCAGGCACACGATTTAAGTTGCTAATGTTGCCATTAGTTCCCATTGAGAAAGTACAAACTCATACTCTGAACCCCACAGTGCTAACTGAAGAGAACTCCCCTTTAAGAGTGCAAGAGGAGGGGAGAGCACATTTAGAGAGCTCAATATTCCAATTGGTGGCAATAACTATCATGTGAATAAATATAAAAAGATAAATTCAAATAAGGATTGTTGATTGTGATGTTAAGTTGGGCAGATAGTGCCTTTCACGAGCATCTCCCTTGGTGCTCCTATCAGAGCTAGACCCATAACCTGGGTGGACCAAGAGTATCATTCATCGCAGAAATGTACATATCTTTACATCCTAGGTAGGAAATAGCAATTTTATGTCTCACCACCTTTTGATATGAGGTCAGCATTCCTCTTGCTAATGCAACAAGTTTTCTTCATGCACAGCGTTATGCTCACAGACCAGAACAAGTAGGAAAGGTATGGGAAGGGCATACCAGTTTACTCTCCCTGTGAACTCTGGGGGTGGGGAGGTGGTGGTCAGAGGGTTCTAGGTAGGATTCTGCAGTTGCTGCCCACCACAAAGTGGCAATTCAAGCTTAAAGAGGAAGACTCGAACTAATGGTGTAGTTTCATCAACTTTTGCTTCATCGGAAATAACACTCAGAGGCCAGTTGTCCAAGGTTAGCTTCAGATGTGGGAGGTTTCAGAAATTCCTGTGTGGGGTTTGTTGAAAAAGCAGTGTGTTGCACATAATAATGGTGTAATATTCATTATTTATTCAACATGAATTTTTGAGCACTATTATTTTCCAGGCAACAATATAAAGAAATAGCCCTGTTCCTTATGGACCTAGCAACATGGAACAGTAGTTTTTGTCTCTAGTTACACATTACCTTGGAAATTAAAAATGAAAACAACAATAACAACAACAACAAAACAATATCAGTCCCCCCTCTCACCACCACCAATACATGCACAAACACATGAAGAGTTAATTTTATTGGCCTGGACATCATTGTTTTTAAAAAGCTCTTAGGATTTTTTAATGTTCACTCTGAGTTAAGAACCACTGATTAAGAGAAAAGACTAACACTAATACATGCAATAGCAAATGATGACTGTTATGATAAGGAAGTACACCAGGAATGGTGGCGCATGTCCATAGTCCCAGCTATTCAGGAGGCTGGGGCAGGAGGATCACGTGAGCCCAGGAGTTTGAGGCTATAGCACACTATGATTGTGCCAATACACTCTAGCTTGGGCAACATAGTAAGACCTCATCTCTAAAAAAAGAAGAAGAAATATACATGGTACAATGAAAGTTGGGAATCTCATGGAAAAACATCTATCTATAGTAGATGCAAATGTTTTAGGATTTATAGAGTAAATGTAGCAGGTCTGAAGGTTATTTTTTTAATGGAGAATTTTACCATTAGTGTTATATATAGTTATAAAATTCACCATATAATTGCCTTATCTAAAAAGATCAGTGTTAAGGCAATCAGTGGGTGATAATGCATAGGTTTCTCTGAAAATCCTCTGGATCAGGATATATTAATATATGCACTTCCTTCACTCATATATTAAGGCAGGAAAAAATACAATACAGTGCACTCCTACTAGGGTAAGGGAAGGAAATTTCTCTTCATATGCTCTGGGTTAAAAACAAAATCACTGGATTGGCATATAGGAAATTAAGCCAACTTGGATTTTGGAGTGTTGCTGTAGAAACTGATAATAATTGGTCATCAAAATAATCACTTGTTAACAATCTACATCTGAACTGAGGCCTAGCATCAGGCTTAAATATTCCAGTCAGTTGCAGGTTGTGTGAGATATCCAGTTTTTTAGACAGCATTATCACATGGCAATGCCTCAACTACTGCTTTGGTGGAGGTACTTTTTAATACCAAAAGACTCTCACACACTGTGGTTTCTCTGTAATAGTGCTCACTGGTGGTCATGGAACTACTTTCTTAAATCACATGAGTCACATAGACTCTTATTGGAGCTGTAGCTATAGGCAGGATACTAAATGAATGACAACTCAATCTGAGGTCATAGGTTATCAGAGTCATATCCAATTGCATACATGTGCAACTTTCTTCTTCTTAAAGTCACTCTTTTTTTTAATGGCACATTTTAGAGTAGTTCTTAGTAGCAGAACTCCTTGTTTATTAGTAAATAATTGACTTTATCTTTAGCATCTAAAAACAATGTTACCAGCATTCTCTAGGAGGCATGAAAGTTAGAAAGCAATACTTCAGAGCAGAAAGGCCCATTTTTTTTTTATTTCAGCATATTATGGGGGTACAAATATTACGTTTATGTATATTGCCCATGCCACCCTCCCCCCTCGAGGCAGAGCCTCAAGCATGACCATCCCCCATATGTTCCACATCTCAAAAATGTTAGATACGTTTTAAATAATTTTGTAGACAGTATCTAACTTAAATGTTGCACAAAATGATAGTACAGAGAATATATGTAAGTCTTTTCATTTTAACAGAATTAGGGAGTACAAGTTGAAGTATAGTACATGTATATATTGTGTAGTGGTGAAGTCTGGGCTTTTGTACCTACTACCCTTATAGTGTACATTGTACCCCATACGTAATTTTTGATCCCTTACTTCCTCCCAACCTCCCCCTCTTTAGAATCTCCAGTGTCCATTATACCACTCTGTGTGTCCTTAGGTAGCCATAGTTTACCTTCTATTTACAAGTGAGAAGCAGCAACACTTATTTTTCTGTTCCTGAGTTACTTGACTTAGGATAATGGCTTCCATTTTCTATCCAAGTTGCTGCAAAAGACATTTGTAAACTGTCTCCATGGTATGTATATACACCACATTTTTTTAATCCACTCAGTGGTTGATGGGCACTTAGGTTGATTCCGTATCTTTGCAATTGTGAGTTGTGCTATGATAAATACATGAGTGTAGGTGTCTTTTTGATATAATTGTTTCTTTTCCTTTGGGTAGATGGCCCAGTAGTGGGATTATAGGATTGAATAGTAGATCTTTTAGTTCTCTGAGAAATCTTCATACTGATCTCCATAGAGGTTATACTAATTTACATTCCCACCAACAGTGTATAAGTGTTCCTTTTTCACCACATCGAAGCCAACATCCATTGTTTTTAACTTGCAAAATGAGATTTTTCTTTTCTTTCTTTCTTCTTTTTTTTTTTTTTTTTTGAGACAGAGTCTTGCTCTGTCACCCTGGCTGGAGTTCAGTGGCGTCATCATAGCTCACTGCAACCTCAAACTCCTGGGCTCAAGTGATCCTCCTGCCTCAGCCTCCAGAGTAGCTGCAACTACAGGCCCATGCTACCACACCCAGCCAGATTTTTCATATATTTAAAAGTAAATTTTGCTTTGCTGATCTGATTAGACATTATTAAAACAGAAAACATGTTGTTTAAAACTTTTGCATCTTTTGAAAGTGATATTGGTTACTTTTACCAAGTTTACAATCCTTCTTATCATGGTAATTTTTAAAAATACATTTCTTTTATTTAAAAAACTTAAAAAGATTATTATGGATACATAATAGTTATACATATTTGTAGGGCACATGTGATGTTTTGATATAAACATATAATGTATAATGATCAGATCAGGGTAATTGGGGTATCCATCACCTCAAGCATTTATCACTGCTTTGTGTTAGGAACATTCCAATTCCACTAGCTATTTTGAAATCTACAATAAATTATTGTCAACTATAGCTACCCTATTGTGCCTATCCTTTCTGTCTCCTCCCACTCCTCTACTCTTCCCAGCCTTTGTTAACCATCATTCTACTCTATCTCTATGAGTTCAGTTGTTTTTTAGCTCCCATCTATGAGTGAGAACATGCAATATTTGTCTTTCTATGCCTGGCTTATTCCACTTAACATAATGTCCTTCCTTTCCATCCATGTTGTCATAAGTGCCAGGATTTCATTCTTTCTTATGGCTGAATAATACTCCATTGTGTGTATGTACTATATTTTCTTTATCTTATTCATCTGTCGATGGAGACTTAGGTTGTAAAAATATATTTCTTTACTTTCCTCAACTACAATTTACATTAAGACATTTATTAAAAGAAGCTTTTTGTTTTGTTTAAAAAAGAAAAAAATAACTTGTTTTAAGTGTTTCATGGAGGGTTAGAACAGATTTGAGAAAATCATGAGATTAGTTTTTGTGTATCTTACATTTGAGCTGCCTTGGAAACAGCCTTGAGGAGACGTGCATGGTGAAGCTCAGAGGTGAGGTGGTGGCTGGAGGGAGAAAATGTGTGAGTCACCAGAGTATTGGTGGTGACTGAAGCGGTGAGCATGGGTCAGATTGTCAGATTGTCAGGGAGAGCAGAGAGCTGTGGAAGAGGCGGAAAGAACTAGAGGTGAAGGATAGAGTTAGGAGGGGCGCAGAGGAAGACTGGGACATGGAGGCTGAGCAAAGAGAATGTTTCAAGGAGGGAGCAACAACAGAACTGTTGCTGCCTATGAGTCGTATAACTAGATGGGCCAGCGTTTGTCCACATGACTTAGTGATGTGGAAGTTATGTCACTTGATTGGATGGAGGGCAAGCCACGTTGAATAATCAGAGGATTGAGGGGGCTAGTAAATGGAGAGAGCAATATGGGTAATACTTCTGAGAAGTTTGGCTGTGAAGTGAGGGGAGAGATTGGGCAGTGGGTGGAAGAAGATGAGTTAAATGAAGGTTTTTTTTAAGTAGGAGAAACTAGAGAACTGTAGTTTAAAAAATGCCATCAATAAGTAAGAGGTTAAATTCAAATATTGGCATTTTTTTTCCTCCATGATGATTCAAATAATGAGATAGCTTTTGTTTTAGATTTGTACTTTCACATACATACAGTATTATAAAAGGTCACATTGTATTTTAAAGTTGATAGCAAAAAATTTGTTTTTTCTTACCCAGC